>WFAB01002694.1:0-29168 GCA_018977245.1 Lethenteron camtschaticum | reverse complement strand
CTCCCCCCCCCCCGTGCTGGCTCCCCCCCCCGTGGCTCCCCCCCCCCCGTGCTGGCTCCCCCCGTGGCTCCCCCCCCCGTGGCTCCCCCCCCCGTGCTGGCTCCCCCCGTGGCTCCCCCCCCCGTGGCTCCCCCCCCCGTGGCTCCCCCCCCGTGGCTCCCCCCCCCGTGGCTCCCCCCCCCCCGTGGCTCCCCCCCCCCGTGGCTCCCCCCCCCCGTGGCTCCCCCCCCCCGTGGCTCCCCCCCCGTGGCTCCCCCCCCCTGTGATCCCCCCCCCGTGGCTCCCCCCCGTGGCTCCCCCCCCCCGTGGCTCCCCCCCCGTGGCTCCCCCCGTGGCTCCCCCCCCGTGGCTCCCCCCCCCCGTGGCTCCCCCCCCCGTGGCTCCCCCCCCCCGTGACCCCCCCCCCGTGGCTCCCCCCCGTGGCTCCCCCCCCGTGGCTCCCCCCCCGTGGCTCCCCCCCGTGGCTCCCCCCCGTGGCTCCCCCCCCCCGTGGCTCCCCCCCCCCCGTGGCTCCCCCCCCCGTGGCTCCCCCCCGTGGCTCCCCCCCCCGTGGCTCCCCCCCCGTGGCTCCCCCCCCCCCCGTGGCTCCCCCCCCCGTGGCTCCCCCCCCCGTGGCTCCCCCCCCGTGGCTCCCCCCCCGTGGCTCCCCCCCGTGGCTCCCCCCCCGTGGCCCCCCCCCGTGGCTCCTCTACCCCCGTGGCTCCACCCCCCCCGTGACCCCCCCCCGTGACTCCCCCCCGTGACTCCCCCCCCCGTGACTCCCCCCGTGACCCCCCCCCGTGACTCCCCCCCCGTGACTCCCCCCGTGACTCCCCCCCCCGTGACTCCCCCCCCCGTGACTCCCTTCCCCTCCGTGACTCCCCCCCCGTGACCCCCCCGTGACCCCCCCCTTCGTGACCCCCCCCCCGTGACTCCCCCCCCGTGACCCCCCCCCCGTGACTCTCCCCCCCCGTGACCCCCCCGTGACTCCCCCCCCCGTGATCCCCCCCCGTGACTCCCCCCCGTGACTCCCCCCCGTGACTCCCCCCCGTGACCCCCCCCCGTGACTCCCCCCGTGACCCCCCCCCGTGACTCCCCCCCCCGTGACTCCCCCCCCATGACTCCCCCCCCGTGACTCCCCCCCCGTGACTCCCCCCCCCGTGACTCCCCCCCCGTGACCCCCCCCCCGTGACTCCCCCCCCGTGACTCCCCCCCCCCATGACTCCCCCCCCGTGACTCCCCCCCCCGTGACTCCCCCCCCCGTGACTCCCCCCCCGTGACTCCCCCCCCGTGGACTCCCCCCCGTGACCCCCCCCCCCGTGACTCCCCCCCCGTGACTCCCCCCCCGTGACTCCCCCCCGTGACTCCCCCCCCCCCGTGACTCCCCCCCCCGTGACTCCCCCCCCCGTGACCCCCCCCCGTGACTCCCCCCCCGTGACTCCCCCCCCCGTGACTCCCCCCCCCCGTGACCCCTCCCCCCGTGACTCCCCCCCCCGTGACTCCCCCCCCGTGACTCCCCCCCCCCGTGACTCCCCCCCCCGTGACTCCCCCCCCCGTGACTCCCCCCCGTGACTCGACCCCCCCGTGACTCCCCCCCGTTGACCCCCCCCCCCCCCGTGACTCCCCCCTCGTGACCCCTCCCCCCGTGACTCCCCCCCCGTGGAGTGTAGGTGGAGTTGAGGATGAGTTGGGGTGGAGTTGAGGTGGAGTTGAGGATGAGTTGGGTGGAGTTGAGGGGAGTTGGGGTGGAGTTGAGGTGGAGTTGAGGTGGAGTGAGGATGAGTTGGGGTGGATGGGATGAGTTGGGGTGGAGTTGAGGGGAGTTGAGTGAGGGTGGAGTTGAGGTGGAGTGAGGTGGAGTTGGGATGAGTTGGGTGGAGTTGAGGTGGAGTTGAGGATGAGTTGGGGTGGAGTTGGGGTGGAGTTGAGGATGAGTTGGGGTGGAGTTGGGGTGGAGTGGAGGGTGGAGTTGAGGTGGGAGTGGAGGGTGGAGTTGAGGTGGAGTTGAGTGGAGTGGAGGTGGAGTTGAAGGTGGAGTTGGAGGTGGAGTTGGAGGTGGAGTGGAGGGTGGAGTGGAGGTGGAGTGAGGGTGGAGTTGAGGTGGGAGTTGAGGTGGAGTTGAGGGGAGTGAGGGTGGAGTGGAGGTGGAGTTGAGGGGAGTTGAGGTGGAGTGGAGTGGAGTTGAGGTAGAGTTGAGGGGGAGTTGAGGGTGGAGTTGAGGTGGAGTTGAGGTGGAGTTGAGGGAGTGGAGGTGGAGTTGAGGTGGAGTTGAGGGGGGAGTTGAGGTGGAGTTGAGGTGGAGTGGAGGGTGGAGTGGAGGGTGGAGTGGAGGGTGGAGTTGAGGTGGAGTTGAGGTGGAGTGCAGGTTGGAGTTGAGGTGGAGTTGAGGGGGGAGTTGAGGTGGAGTTGAGGTGGGAGTGGAGGGTGGAGTGGAGGGTGGAGTTGAGGTGGAGTGGAGGGTGGAGTGAGGTGGAGTGGAGGGTGGAGTGGAGGTGGAGTTGAGGTGGAGGGTGGAGTTGAGGTGGAGTTGAGGGGGGAGTTGAGGTGGAGTTGAGGTGGAGTGGAGGTGGAGTTGAGGGTGGAGTTGAGGTGGAGTGGGGGTGGAGTTGAGGTGGAGTGAGGGTGGAGTTGAGGTGGAGTGGAGGGTGGAGTTGAGGTGGAGTTGAGGTGGAGTGGAGGGTGGAGTTGAGGTGGGAGTTGAGGTGGAGTTGAGGTGGAGTGGAGGTGGAGTGGAGGTGACGGTGGAGTTGAGGGTGGAGTGGGGTGGAGTTCAGGTGGAGTTGAGGTGGAGTTTAGGTGGAGTTGAGGTGGAGTTGAGGTGGAGGTGGAGTTGAGGTGGAGTTTAGGTGGAGTTGAGGTGGAGTGGAGGGTGGAGTTGAGGTGGAGTTGAGGGTGGAGTTGAGGTGGAGTTGAGGTGGAGTTGAGGTGGAGTTGAGGTGGAGTTGAGGTGGAGTTGAGCCGCTGTTTCCTCCTCTCCGTGATCTGGGGCGAGGTTTTGTAACTTGCAGTGGTGCGTCTTATAATCCGGCTTGAACACCGCGTGGGCGACCGGCAACACCCGGCCTGGAGCCCAGCAGATCCGCGGTTTTGTGGATTCGGATCGGCATGTAGCCGGAGCTTTGAGCCTCGCAGCGTCTCCGAGTCGGCCACGCTCCACTCCGTGCCGCACATCGACGTCCATCTCCAAGTCCCCTGGACGACGCCGCAGTTGCCCCTCGCTCGACATCACAAGTGGAGTTTTGTTTTCTGACGCGGCCTCCATCGGCGAACGGAGCGCGCTCCGCTCCAGTGCCGCCCGGTGCTGGGCCGCCGATCCAGTCCGGGTTTCGCGAGCGACGCGGGAGCCTTTTGTGTGGAATGAGGCAGCGGAGGGTGGGGAGCCCCTCCCCTTCGGGGGGGAGCCCCGCCCCCTCGGGGGAGAGCCCCTCCCCCTCTTGGGGGAGCCCCGCCCCCGCGTGGGGGAGGGGCTCTGGGGGACGTGTGGCCACACAGAGATATTTATACACAGAGAGATAATCACAGAGAGAGAGAGATCATCATATAGAGACATATATAATTACATATATGTAGAGGGAGATAATTAAATAGAGATAATATCGATATAGCGATAGTTATACATAGAGATTTAATTATAGAGATCATTTCACGCAAAGATAATTATATAGAAATAATCGTACGTATGGATGCATTGGGATTCAGAGATATTATAAACAAAGATATGTATACAGAGAGATATTTATACAGAGAGATATTTATACAGAGAGATATTTATAGAGAGAGATACACGTGCATATTATAGATAGAGACATATCTGGATAGCTGACATTGAGATGCACAAAAATAACATAAAAGGGAAATGCGTGATGATGTGTGTCTGTTCGAAATGTTGAGCCTATTTCCCGACATGCAACAAACTTGAAATGTGTCACGTGGGTACTTTCCAGACGGTACACCATGCAAACATTATAAAAATTCACACTTTTGTACTTTTTTGGCGGGAGGGGCGCAATAATGGATATATTTTGCACGGCAAGTGAGCTGTGACGTCCACATCTGTTGGTTTATACTCCTGGTTACACCAGCCCACAGGGGATTATTGTGTCCGTCCGTCCGTCGTGCATCCAAAAATGGGAGGGGTGGGGCTGGGTGGAGAGGGGAGGGTGATGAGGGGCTGGGTGGAGAGGGGCTGGGTGGGGAGGGTGGGGAGGGGCTGGGTGGAGAGGGTGGAGAGGGGCTGGGTGGGGAGGGCTGGGTGGGGAGGGTGGGGAGGGTGGGGAGAGGCTGGGTGGGGCTGGGTGGGGAGGGGCTGGGTAGGGAGGGGCTGGGTGGGGAGGTGAGGAGGGCTGGGTGGGGAGGGTGGGGAGGGGCTGGGTGGAGAGGGTGGAGAGGGGCTGGGTGGGGAGGGGCTGGGTGGAGAGGGGCTGGGTGGGGAGGGTGGGGAGGGTGGGGAGGGGCTGGGTGGGGAGGGTGGGGAGGGGCTGGGTGGAGAGGGTGGAGAGGGCTGGGTGGGGAGGGTGGGGAGGGGCTGGGTGGAGAGGGTGGAGAGGGGCTGGGTGGGGAGGGGCTGGGTGGAGAGGGGCTGGGTGGGGAGGGTGGGGAGGGTGGGGAGGGGCTGGGTGGGGAGGGTGGGGAGGGGCTGGGTGGAGAGGGTGGAGAGGGGCTGGGTGGGGAGGGTGGGGAGGGGCTGGGTGGAGAGGGTGGAGAGGGGCTGGGTGGGGAGGGGCTGGGTGGGGAGGGTGGGGAGGGTGGGGAGAGGCTGGGTGGGGCTGGGTGGGGAGGGGCTGGGTAGGGAGGGGCTGGGTGGGGAGGGTGAGGAGGGGCTGGGTGGGGAGGGTGGAGAGGGGCTGGGTGGAGAGGGTGGAGAGGGGCTGGGTGGGGAGGGGCTGGGTGGAGAGGGGCTGGGTGGGGAGGGTGGGGAGGGTGGAAAGGGGCTGGGTGGGGAGGGTGGGGAGGGGCTGGGTGGAGAGGGTGGAGAGGGGCTGGGTGGGGAGGGGCTGGTGGGGAGGGTGGGGAGGGTGGGGAGAGGGTGGGGAGGGGCTGGGTGGGGAGGGTGAGGAGGGGCTGGGTGGGGAGGGTGGGGAGGGGCTGGGTGGAGAGGGTGGAGAGGGGCTGGGTGGGGAGGGGCTGGGTGGAGAGGGGCTGGGTGGGGAGGGTGGGGAGGGTGGGGAGGGGCTGGGTGGAGAGGGTGGAGAGGGGCTGGGTGGGGAGGGGCTGGGTGGAGAGGGGCTGGGTGGGGAGGGTGGGGAGGGTGGGGAGGGTGGGGAGGGGCTGGGTGGGGAGGGTGAGGAGGGCTGGGTGGGGAGGGTGGGGAGGGGCTGGGTGGAGAGGGTGGAGAGGGGCTGGGTGGGGAGGGGCTGGGTGGAGAGGGGCTGGGTGGGGAGGGTGGGGAGGGTGGGGAGGGGCTGGGTGGGGAGGGTGGGGAGGGGCTGGGTGGAGAGGGTGGAGAGGGGCTGGGTGGGGAGGGGCTGGGTGGGGAGGGTGGGGAGGGTGGGGAGAGGGTGGGGAGGGGCTGGGTGGGGAGGGTGGGGAGAGGGTGGAGAGGGGCTGGGTGGGGAGGGTGGGAGGGTGGGGAGGGGCTGGGTGGGGAGGGTGGGGAGGGGCTGGGTGGAGAGGGTGGAGAGGGGCTGGGTGGGGAGGGGCTGGGTGGGGAGGGTGGGGAGAGGGTGGGGAGGGGCTGGGTGGAGAGGGGCTGGGTGGGGAGGGTGGGGAGGGTGGGGAGGGGCTGGGTGGGGAGGGTAGGGTTGGGTGGGAGGGGTGGGGCTGGGTGGGGAGGGGCTGGTCACCCCGTGGTGCCCTTATAAAACTCAACGTTTCACCTACTCACGCCGGCTTGTGCCCGCCCTCACAGTTCGGCCATATTTGCGGAATACACCACGCCGCCGTTGACCCTGCAGGCCATTGACCGAGCAACCCGACGTTCCTACCAGCTCCCTCCGCAGCAGGAATGTGTTTATTTGAGTCGTTTACTGCCGTACGCACCCTGAAAGTTGCGTTGCGTGTCTGCAGCAAGCGCGTGTACGTGTACCTCTGGACGCGCGTGTGTGTGTGTGTGGGAGGAGCGGTGGTGTAGTGGTTAGCACGCTGTCTGTGTGTCTGTGTGTGTGTGGGGGGAGTGGTGGTGTAGTGGTTAGCGCGCTGTCTGTGTGTTTGTGTCTGTGTGTGTGTGGGGGGAGTGGTGGTGTAGTGGTTAGCGCGCTGTCTGTGTGTCTGTGTGTGTGTGTGGGAGGAGCGGTGGTGTAGTGGTTAGCGCGCTGTCTGTGTCTGTGTGTGTGTGGGGGGAGCGGTGGTGTAGTGGTTAGCGCGCTGTCTGTGTGTCTGTGTGTGTGTGTGTGGGAGGAGCGGTGGTGTAGTGGTTAGCGCGCTGTCTCTGTCTGTGTGTGTGTGGGGGAGCGGTGGTGTAGTGGTTAGCGCGCTGTCTGTGTGTTTGTGTCTGTGTGTGTGTGGGAGGAGCGGTGGTGTAGTGGTTAGCGCGCTGTCTGTGTGTGTGTGTGTGGGGGGAGCGGTGGTGTAGTGGTTAGCGCGCTGTCTGTGTGTCTGTGTGTGTGTGTGGGGGGAGCGGTGGTGTAGTGGTTAGCGCGCTGTCTGTGTGTCTGTGTCTGTGTGTGTGTGGGGGGAGCGGTGGTGTAGTGGTTAGCACGCTGTCTGTGTGTCTGTGTGTGTGTGTGTGTGGGGGGAGCGGTGGTGTAGTGGTTAGCGCGCTGTCTGTGTGTCTGTGTGTGTGTGGGGGGAGCGGTGGTGTAGTGGTTAGCGCGCTGTCTGTGTGTCTGTGTCTGTGTGTGTGTGGGGGGAGCGGTGGTGTAGTGGTTAGCACGCTGTCTGTGTGTCTGTGTGTGTGTGTGGGGAGCGGTGGTGTAGTGGTTAGCGCGCTGTCTGTGTGTCTGTGTGTGTGTGTGTGTGGGGGGAGCGGTGGTGTAGTGGTTAGCGCGCTGTCTGTGTGTCTGTGTCTGTGTGTGTGTGGGGGGAGCGGTGGTGTAGTGGTTAGCGCGCTGTCTGTGTGTCTGTGTCTGTGTGTGTGTGGGAGGAGCGGTGGTGTAGTGGTTAGCGCGCTGTCTGTGTGTCTGTGTCAACAACAAGCAGTTCGAAAGAACGTCTCCACAGCTCTGGCTATCGCCTGACGATGCTGCTGGTGGTGGTGGTGCTGGTGGTGGTGATGATGCTGGTGGTGCTGATGATGGTGGTGGTGCTGGTGGTGGTGATGATGGTGGTGTTGATGATCATCACCATCATCATCAACACCATCATCATCACCACCATCATCATCACCACCACCACCACCATCATCACCACCACCACCACCATCATCACCACCACCACCATCATCACCACCATCACCATCACCACATCACCATCATCACCACCACCATCACCACCACCATCACCACCACTACCCACACCACCACCATCACCATCATCACCACCACCATCACCACCACCATCATCACCACCACCACCACCATCATCACCACCACCACCACCACTATCATCATCATCATCACCATCATCACCACCATCACCACCACCATCATCACCACCATCATCATCACCACCACCACCACCATCATCACCACCACCATCATCACCACCACCATCAT
The DNA here is from genome assembly GCA_018977245.1 of Lethenteron camtschaticum. Lineage (NCBI taxonomy): Eukaryota > Metazoa > Chordata > Hyperoartia > Petromyzontiformes > Petromyzontidae > Lethenteron > Lethenteron camtschaticum. The sequence goes on along the minus strand of WFAB01002694.1, from coordinate 21,597 downwards.
CACCACATCACCATCATCCCCACCACCACCATCATCATCACCACCACCACCACCGCGGTGTGTGAATGTAGAGCGGCGATGTTGATTCCTGGATGTGGAAGGGAAGAAACCCGCAGGGCTCGGAGAGAAAGACCCACGCATTGACATTAGCAGCAGGCGTCGTCAGGGTCGGGATCGAACCCACGACCTCCTGCACACCAGGCGAGGTAGTCAACATCTCCTCGCCACCGTGACTCACACACTCGCTCACTCTCACACTCTGCAGAACGTGGGGAGATTAGGCGACTGATAAATAATCTCTCACTCAAAAGACAAAAATCCCCCGTGTAGCCGTAACAGACTGTAGGGGCAAGTGCTGTTAGCGAGCACCTATGAAGGCCGGCACGGCACACGAGGGGTGGGTGGCCAGAACCACGCCCGGCCGCCTTTGTCTCCCCAGTGGCGATGTTTACACACCGCACCAGGTACTCATTTGAGGCTGATTCGACCTAGGGGAGGCCCAGGACCGGTTCAGATAATCGTCACCGGTCTTGGCCATGAGCGAGAATCGAACTCGGGTCGCCAGGTTCGTAGCGCAGCGTAGCGCTAACCACTACACCCACCGCTCCCCACAAGGTGACACACGCATACAGAGACACACACACAGAGACACACACAGAGACACACACAGAGACACATATAGACACACACAGACAGAGACACACACAGAGACACACACAGAGACACACACAGACACACACAGACACTGACACCCTCATCACGCACACAGACACACAAACACAGAGACACTCACACCCTCATCACACACACACACAGACACACACACACAGACACTCACACCCTCATCACACACACACACAGACACTCACACCCTCATCACACACACATACACAGACACACACAGACACACACACCCTCATCACACACATACACAGACACACACAGACACACACAGACACTCACACCCTCATCACACACATACACACACACAGACACACAGACAAACACACAGACACACACAGACACTCACACCCTCATCACACACATACACACACACAGACACACAGACACTCACACCCTCATCACACACATACACACACATACACACACAGACACTCACACCCTCATCACACACACACACAGACACACAGACAGACACACAGACACACACCCTCATCACACACACACACAGACACACAGACACACACAGACACTCACACCCTCATCACACACACACACACACAGACACACAGACACACACAGACACTCACACCCTCATCTCACAGACACACACAGACACACACACACAGACACACACACACACAGTCACACACACACAGACACACACACAGACACACAGACACACACACACACAGACACTCACACCCTCATCTCACAGACACACACAGACACACACACACAGACACACACACACAGACACACACACACACAGACACTCACACCCTCATCACACACATACACACAGACACACACAGACACACACAGACACTCACACCCTCATCACACACACACAGACACACACAGACACACACAGACACTCACACCCTCATCACACACACATACACACACACAGACACACACAGACACTCACACCCTCATCACACACACACACAGACACACAGACACACACAGACACTCACACCCTCATCACACACACACAGACACACACAGACACACACAGACACTCACACCCTCATCACACACACATACACACACACAGACACACACAGACACTCACACCCTCATCACACACACACACAGACACACAGACACACACAGACACTCACACCCTCATCACACACACACACACAGACACACACAGACACTCACACCCTCATCACACACACACATACACACACACAGACACTCACACCCTCATCACACAGATCCCCCTCCTCCTCCATCCCCTCCCCCCACATCGCCCCCCCCAACCCCCCGGCAACTCCACCGCCGCCCCTCCCCCGCCACAGGCCCCGCCCTGCGCGTGGCCCCGCGCATGCGCAGTGCGAAGTCGCGCGCGCGCGTCTCGCGCCCCGCATTGTGGCTGAGCGCGGCGCGGGGGGACGACGACGACGACGAGAAGAAGAAGAAGAAGAGGTGGACGTGGTGGACGTGGTGGTGAGGTGGACGTGGAGGAGGTGGACGTGGAGGAGGTGGACGTGGAGGAGGTGGACGTGGAGGAGGTGGACGTGGAGGAGGTGGACGTGGAGGAGGTGGACGTGGAGGAGGTGGTGGTGAGGAGGTGGTGGTGAGGAAGACGAGGTGGTGAGGACGAGACGGTGAGGAAGAGACGAGGAGGAGGTGGTGAGGTGGTGGTGAGGAAGAGACGGTGAGGACGAGGTGGTGGTGGTGAGGGGGGGGTGGTGAGGAAGAGACGGTGAGGACGAGGTGGTGGTGAGGAGGTGGTGAGGAAGAGGAGGAAGGGACGGTGTGGAGGTGGTGGTGAGGAAGAGACGGTGAGGACGAGGTGGTGGTGGTGAGGGGGGGGGTGGTGAGGAAGAGGTGGTGAGGAAGAGACGAGGAGGTTGGTGGTGAGGGGGTGGTGAGGAGGTTGTGGTGAGGAAGAGGAGGTGGTGAGGAGGAAGAGACGGTGAGGAAGAGGTGGTGAGGGGTGGTGGTGGTGACGAGGTGAGGAAGAGGTGGTGGTGAGGAAGAGACGGTGAGGAGGTTGTGGTGAGGAAGAGGAGGTGGTGAGGAGGAAGAGACGGTGAGGACGAGGAGACGGTGAGGAGGTGGTGGTGGTGAGGTGGTGAGGAAGAGACGGTGAGGAGGAGGTGAGTAGAGCGAGACACTGACGAGGTGTTTACAAAGACACACACACAGACAAAGGTCCCCCGTGTAGCCTCAACAGGCTGCAGGGGCAAGTGCTGCTAGCGAGTAGCACCTGTGAAGGCTGCCGGCACGGTGGCACACGGGGGGGGGGTGGCCGGCACCACGCCCGGCCGCCTTTGTCTCCCCGGTGGCGACGATGTTTACTACACACGGCTGCACCAGGTACTCGTTTGAGGCTGAGTCGACCTAGAGGGGAGGAGGCCCAGGAACCGGTTCGGAGAATCGTCGCCGAAGTTGGCGGTGAGCGGGAATCGAACTCGGGTCGCCGAGTTTTGTAGCGAGCGGAGCGCTAACCCCCCCTCCCTACTCTGCCGGCTCGCCACTGATACACACAGACACACACACACACAGACACACAAACACACACACAGACACACACAGACACACACACAGATGCACACACACAGACACACACACAGACACACACACACAGACACACACACAGACACACACACACACAGACACACACACACAGACACACACACAGATACACACACACAGATACACAGACACACACACAGACACACACACAGACACACACACAGACACACACACAGATACACAGATACAGACACACACACAGACACACACAGACACACACACAGACACACACAGATACACACACAGACACACACACAGATACACACACAGACACAGACACACACACAGACACACACACAGACACACACACAGACACACACACAGACACACACACAGATACACACACAGACACACACACTGACACACACAGACACACACACAGACACACACAGACACACACACAGATACATACACAGACACACACAGACACACACAGACACACACACACAGACACACACACACAGATGCACACAGACACACACAGACACACACACAGATACACACACAGACACACACAGACACACAGACACACACACAGACACACACACAGATGCACACAGACACACACACACAGATACACACAGACACACATACACACACAGACACACACAGACACACACACAGATACACACACAGACACACACAGATACACACAGACAGACACACACACACAGATACACACACACAGACACACACAGACACACACACACAGACACACACACACAGATGCACACAGACACACACACAGACACACACAGAGATACACACAGACACACACACAGATACACACACACAGATACACACACACAGACACACACAGACACACACACACAGATACACACTCAGAGACACACACAGATGCACACAGACAGACACACAGATACACACAGACACACACATACACACAAACACACAGATACACACAAACACACAGATACACACACAGATACACTCACAGATACACACACACAGATACACAGACACACACAGACACACACAGACACACATACACACAGACACACAGATACACACAAACAGATACACACACAGATACACACACAGATACGCACACACATACACACACACACAAACACACACACAGATACACACAAACACACACACACACAAACACACACACAAACACACACGGACACACACGGACACGTACGTACAATCCGTGAGCCATCAACAACAAGGGAAGTTGCCGTTTGGCGGTGACATCAGCCCGGCACTTGTGCCAAGCGAGGTGCACTTTGAGGCCACGTGAAGTTTGGCAGCAGGTCACGAGGCAGACCCACACCGGGTGTCGTGGGTTGACTCACTGAGATCACTGGCAGATGCACCACCACCTGTGTTCTTCCCCTACTGTGCCAACTCGCTGTGGTTTAGCCGCCCGGAGCTTCGCTCGTTGTTGTGAGCGTCGCTCCTCCACCCTCCGTTGTTGTTGTTGGAGGGCGACTGCCTCCAACTGCCCAGTAGCGTCCTTCACGAGCCTCCTCCTCCACAGAGGCCGATCTTGACACCGCTGGTACCGGTCATCGGCAAGTCCACTCAGCTCCACATCCTCCTGTACCACATCACTCCATCTCTTCTCTAGCCCGTGTCACTCACCCACTCACCCATCACTCCATCTCTTCTCTAGCCCGTGTCACTCACTCACCCGCTCACCCATCACTCCATCTCTTCTCTAGCCCGTGCCACTCACCCACTCACCCATCAGCTCCGTCTCTTCTCTAGCCTGTGTCAATCACCCACTCACCCATCAGCTCCGTCTCTTCTCTAGCCCGTGTCACTCACCCACTCACCCATCACTCCATCTCTTCTCTAGCCCGTGCCACTCACCCACTCACCCATCAGCTCCATCTCTTCTCTAGCCCGTGCCGTGCCTGTCCAGCCCCCTCTATGTGGCCAAATAGGATCTTTTTGGGCATGCGGTGGCTGGGCATGCGGGCTACATGACCCAGCCAACACAGCCTTGCCTGCCGGAGTAGCTCACTGATGGGACTGTGTCCAGATCTTTCAAGTGTCTGTGAGCTCCTCACACAATCCAGCCTGCAGGTTACACTCAGGATGGGTGGTAGGAAGGCCACACACTGTGGCCGAATACACCCGAAGCTTTGCATGGAGCGACAGGCCAGGTAGCTTCCACACAGCGTTACGCGGCTGATTAGCAATATAATACCGCTCGACTGACTCGAAATGAGACCTCTGCTGCCAAACCGTTGAGCACGGTGGGCTACGTACGGTGCGAAAGAAAGTTCAACGTACGTACCGTACATACGCATACTGTCCACGAATAGGAACCCCTCCAATCTCTCCACAACTGCCCCATGACGCATGGGGAGTCGAGGGGGGGGGTGTAGATTTTGATGGCTATAAACTTCCAAGTTCAGGTCCTTTGTCTTGTTGGAGATGATGTCGAGGTCCTCTCGCTTCGTGGCACGCTCCAGGTTCAGCAGAACAGCCTCCCGCTGATCAGAGGGAGCAGCGATCGCCAGATCGGGAGCACACGCAACATCAGAATTAGAAGAATCAGAAGATGTATTAATACTGGGGGAATCCTATGAGCTATAAAGCTGTTGTTGACATGTCCAGTAGGGGCGTGTTAGAACGTTACCACAACAAACGATGCAGCAACACGATAGCAGTGCAAAGTTTCAGAAAGGTAAGCAAATCCCCCCAAAAATACACATTAAACGAAACAATTTTTATTTGACCAGGTGAAGCCCACTGAGCTATTAGCTTCCTTTTTAGAAGCGACCTGGCCACAAATGAATCTCCTTAGCATGTGGAAATTTATAGCAGCCAACTTATTTGAATAATCAAAACATGGTTCGCCAATAGGGAGGCATCCCTTTGCTGTACCCGGCCACCGATCAGCGTCCCACTGTATCTGTTGTAACAGACGGAAGTTCCTCCGGCACAGCCAAACAAAATCTTCTCAAAATACGCGGTCAAAAAATATGTTGAGTGGCGTAGGAGTCGGTGGAAGTCCCTGTCGCACCGCAGAGCGAACAGGAAATACAACTAAACCACAAACTACCAGGGAAGGTCCACTGAACTGAGTAGCTTTTTCGCCATGAGCGATCTGGCCATCGCAAATGATAGCTCAACGAAGATGCTCATCATGTGCAAATGTGTAGCAGCAGCCGAATAACTCTAAACGTGCATTTCTAAATGTGGAGGGACTAACCAGAGGACCCGGAGAAAAATCCACGCAACCACCGGGAGAGAGACACCGCTAACCCCAAATATACAGCAGCAGGCGCCGGGGTCAGGATTGAACCCACGACCTCCTGCATACCAGGCGAGGTAGCAAACATTTGTCCACCGCAGCGCCCAAAATGGCTCTGACCTCCAGGCCACGGAGCTTTACAAAGGTCCTGAACGATTGTGAGAAGAGACTACAAAGGACCCCAAAGGCACCAAGTAAAAAAAAAACACCCTAAGTTCTGGCCTATTGATAGTATCATCATAGTCCTTGCCCAGGTCAGTGACGCAGAGACGTGGGGCCTATTAGAATTCCCTTGACCTCTGCAGAAACCGGCGTTCCTGTTGAGTAGTCGTTGCCAGGACCTCAGCTTACCGAGGAGGAAGATGCCCCGGTAAGTTGTGGCAATCATTGCGGTTCCCTTTCTTACAAAAGGAGGGACCGCCAGGGCATCCTGCCAATGCCGCAGAACCTGTCCTGTGGTCCATGTGGTTGTCATGATGTCAAACAGGGTGTCCTGCACACAAACGCCACCTCTTCCTCGGCACTTTTGTTTGGTTTTGGGGTCTGGATCGCCCTTCGAACTTCCTCAGGAAAGGGCACATCACCCTGTCACTCACGGGTGATGGGTACTTCCTCCAGTATTTGAGGTTCTGCGGCCCTAGCGGGGTCAACCCCACCTTGTGCCGTGATGTTATCTGGGTCTGAGGGTTTCCCCTCCCCCAAGACCTCAGAGAAATGCTCAGCAAACCTGAAAACCTGTTCCTGAGGGTCACAGTTCAGATGGCCACTCTCGACGTTAAGGATTGTCATCGGTGTGGTGCTGCAAGTCACTTTCGTGATGGAATGAAAGAGTGATTTGTGGTAGCGAGAGAGTTGGGGGCGGTGGGGGGGCTGCTATCGATGATCAAACTCTCACTCACAACTTTGCACAGCTGGCTGACACCAGGCTACTGTGGGTTTGAGTGGGGGTCCGATGTGGACACCCACCACCGCAGTGGAAGAATTACTGGCGCAGCTTACAGATGACAAGCCGATGGTCATTGGGAAGATCATCTCCGTGATAGGCCACGGTGTCAAGGACAAGGACCTGCATTCGCTGTTCTGTCACTGCATAGTCCAGCCGATGTTCCTGCTCGGATCCGGCGTGTATCCTCAATGTTGTGTGGATGCGCCGATGCTGGGAAACAGCGTGTTGGTGATTAAAGGATCATGGGCTGCACAGAAGTCTAGCAGCCTCCTCGCGTTGTTATTGAGCTGATCTGACCCATGCCTTCGCTCCAGCCTAGGTGCCTGCATCATGACCCACTTGGGCATCAAAGTCACCCAACAGGATGACTATCACTCGTGCCCACTTTAACCAGCGCTTGGGACAGCTCATAGAGTCATCTGCCTCATCAGCCTGGCCTGTATCCCTGCACTGACGCTCATCTGTGATGGAGCATAATCCACCACCGCCATTGATCGGCTGACGTTGATGAGGAGGCGAGCCCACGGTAACCAGGACCTCGCTCCACACGCCCCCTCTCATGATTCTTATATTCAGGATAAGAGCCACTTCACCGTCTGGTGTTATTCTTCCCCGAGTCGGGGACTGTCCATATCTCGTGGTGACTGCAACCTGAATAAGTCCACTGCGCCCCCTGTATTCCACAAAGTGTCCAGGTGGTGGCCGGTCCAGCTCCCGACAGAGAAATGGCAGCCTCTCCTCCCCTCTCCTCCCCTCTCCTCCCCTCTCCTCTCATCTGCAGCTTCAATTCTCACAACATCATACCACAAAGATCCCCCGTGTAGCCTGAGCAGACTGTAGGGGCAAGTGCTGTTAGCGAGCGGCACCTATGAAGGCCGGAACGGTACACGAGGGGGTGGGTGGGTGGCCAGCACCACGGCCGTCCGCCTTTGTCTCCCCCAATGCCGAGGTTTACGCACCGCATTTGGTACTTATTGAGGCCGAGCGCGTGGCGGGGAGGTGGGGGGGAGCGGTGGGGCAGCGGTTAGCGCGCTCGCAGCGGCGAAGCCGGCCACCCGAGTCGATTCCCGGTCACGAGCAGCAGCAGCAGCAGCGAGAGCGATGGACGAAGAACCGGACCTGGTTCTGGGCTTCCTCTAGGTCAACTCGGCCGTGAATGAGTACTCGCCGGAGTGTGAACAGAAAAACAACAACAACAACAGCAGCAACAACGATGAGATCTGGGGAGAGGAAGGTGGGTGTCAGGCATGCTGCTGGCCGCAAAGACAAAGGTTACCCTCCCCCCGTGTAGCCTTAGCAGACTGTAGGGGCAAGTGCTGTTAGCGAGCAGCAACTATGAAGGTCGGCACTGCGGCACACGATGATGTAGGTGGTCAGCACCGCGCCCGGCCGCCTTTGTCTCCCCAGTGGCGATGTTTACGCACCACACCAGGTACTCATTTGAGGCCGAGTCGACCTAGGCGAGGCCCAGCACCGGGTTCAGATAATCATCGCTGGCGAGCGGGAATCGAACTCGGGTCGCCGAGTTCGTAGCAGAGTGGAGCGCTAACCACTCCGCCACCGCTCACAGGGATAGTAACGACAGACAGACACACGAATAGACGCAGCACAGAGCTGGGAGAGATACAGAGACACACGAATAGACGCAGCACAGAGCTGGGGGAGACACAGAGACACACGAATTGACGCAGCACAGAGCTGGGAGAGACACAGAGACTCACGAATAGACGCAGCACAGAGCTGGGAGAGACACAGACACACGAATAGACGCAGCACAGAGCTGGGAGAGACACAGAAACACACGAATAGACGCAGCACAGAGCTGAGGGAGACACAGACACTCACGAATAGACGCAGCACAGAGCTGGGAGAGACACAGAGACACACGAATAGACGCAGCACAGAGCTGGGAGAGACACAGAGACACACGAATTGACGCAGCACAGAGCTGGGAGAGACACAGAGACTCACGAATAGACGCAGCACAGAGCTGGGAGAGACACAGACACACGAATAGACGCAGCACAGAGCTGGGAGAGACACAGAAACACACGAATAGACGCAGCACAGAGCTGAGGGAGACACAGACACTCACGAATAGACGCAGCACAGAGCTGGGAGAGACACAGAGACACGAATAGACGCAGCACAGAGCTGGGAGAGACACAGAGACACACGAATAGACGCAGCACAGAGCTGGAGAGACAGAGACACACGAATAGACGCAGCACAGAGCTGTGAGAGACACAGAGACACACGAATAGACGCAGCACAGAGCTGGGGGAGACACAGAGACTCACGAATAGACGCAGCACAGAGCTGGGAGAGACACAGACACACGAATAGACGCAGCACAGAGCTGGGAGAGACACAGAGACACACGAATAGACGCAGCACAGAGCTGGGGGAGACACAGACACACGAATAGACGCAGCACAGAGCTGTGAGAGACACAGAGGACTCACGAATAGACGCAGCACAGAGCTGGGAGAGACACAGAGACACACGAATAGACGCACCACAGAGCTGGGAGAGACACAGAGACTCACGAATAGACGCAGCACAGAGCTGGGAGAGACACAGAGACTCACGAATAGACGCAGCACAGAGCTGTGAGAGACACACAGACACACGAATAGACGCAGCACAGAGCTGGGGGAGACACAGAGACTCACGAATGGATGCAGCACAGAGCTGTGAGAGACACAGAGACTCACGAATAGACGTAGCACAGAGCTGGGAGAGACACAGAGACACGCGAATAGACGCAGCATAGAGCTAGGAGAGACACAGAGACACACGAATAGACGCAGCACAGAGCTGGGGGAGACACAGGGACACACGAATAGACGCAGCACAGAGCTGGGGGAGACACACAGACACACGAATAGACGCAGCACAGAGCTGGGGGAGACACACAGACACACGAATAGACGCAGCACAGAGCTGGGAGAGACACAGAGACACGCGAATAGACGCAGCACAGAGCTGGGAGAGACACAGAGACACACGAATAGACGCAGCACAGAGCTGGGTGAGACACAGAGACTCACGAATAGACGCAGCACAGAGCTGAGAGAGACACAGAGACACACGAATAGACGCAGCACAGAGCTGGGAGAGACACAGAGACACACGAATAGACGCAGCACAGAGCTGGGGAGACACAGAGACTCACGAATAGACGCAGCACAGAGCTGGGAGAGACACAGAGACACACGAATAGACGCAGCACAGAGCTGGGGGAGACACAGAGACACACGAATAGACGCAGCACAGAGCTGGGAGAGACACAGAGACTCACGAATAGACGCAGCACAGAGCAGGGAGAGACACAGAGACTCACGAATAGACGCAGCACAGAGCTGGGGGAGACACAGAGACACACGAATAGACGCAGCACAGAGCTGTGAGAGACACAGAGACAACAACAACAACCGCCATTCGCCACTAAGTGGCGGTGACGTCACCAAGACGCGTGTGCCAGGCCATGTGCACCTTGAGGCCACGTGAAGTGTCGAACGCCCGCTGGCAGGAGGTTACGGGGCAGACCCAGGTGCCACTGGTCGACTGACTGAGATGACCGAGATGACTGGCTGATGCACCACCTGTGCCCCCTACTGTGCCAACTTGCTGTGCTTTAGCCACCCGGCGCTCCGCTCGTTGTTGTGACCGTCGCTCCTCCGCCCTCCGTTGTTGTTGGAGGGCGACTGCCTCCAACTGCCCAGTAGCGTCCTTCACGAGCCTCCTCCACAGAGGCCGATCTTGACACCGCTGGTACCAGTCATCGGCAAGTCCACTCAGCTCCACGTCCTCCTGTACCACATCACTCCATCTCTTCTCTAGCCCGTGCCGCGCCTGTTTAGCCCCCTCGATCCGGCCGAACAAAAGCTGTTTAGGCATGCGGTGGCTGGGCATGCGGGCTACATGACCCAGCCAAACGCAGCCTTGCCTGCCGGAGGAGCTCACCGATGGGACTTTGCCCAGATCTTTCAAGGATTTGTGAGCTCCTCACACAATCCAGCCTGGTTAAACCCAGGATGGATCGTAGGCAGGCCAGCCTAAATGGTTCCAACCGGCGAAGATGAGATGAGATGACACACAGACACACAGACAGACACACAGACAGACACACAGACAGACACACAGACAGACACACACACAGACACACACAAACCACCACCAACGTGATTATGTAAGACGACGAGCTTGTTTGCCCATCCTGAGACAGAAGCTGTAATATTTACGAAAAATTGGAGCAGAGTATCATTGTATCTTTCATTTAATGGCAGTGAATCTTGCACGAAACGAAGTCGTCAAACACCTCGCTTGATGTCACTGTAGCACTGTATTAACGTCAGTGATTCTTGCACGAAAGTACGTCAAACAATTCACTGCAGTTCACTGTAGCACTGTATTAATGGCAGTGATTCTTGCACAAAACGAAGTCATCAAACAATTCACTGCAGTTCACAGTAGCACTATTAACGTCAGTGATTCTTGCACGAAAGTACGTCATCAAACACTTCACTGCAGTTCACAGTAGCACTATTAATGGCAGTGGATCTTGCACGAAACGAAGTCGTCAAACACCTCGCTTGATGTCCCTGTAGCTCTGTATGTAACTGACCTTCAATTTGTTCAAATTCACTGCTCTGCTTTCGGTCGCTGGGGTTGAAATAAATTGGATTTCGATACAATATCTGGAAAATCACCGAGAAATGTCTATTTTACCGTAATGTAGAAGCATAAATTAGACTTGCATTTTGTCTCATGTGCTGAAGAAGTAAATAAAGACACCAAAATGCGCTTTGTTATTAGATTCACTTTCAAAAGAAACGTCAAACTTGAAGCGAATTAGCGATGTTTTTAAATTTCCGTTCAACCTTCTGCACTAGTGTAAAAATCCACCCGCTCATGAATATTAATGACGGGGGGTGCGGCATGTGGCGTGACGTCACGCGCGTTACACACGGACATTCTTGGCTCATCGTAGTAGTAATTGCTATGAAGTGAGAATTGGACTTTGCCGAGTTACCGCCAGTACCATCAAGGGAGCCTCAGACGCACAGGCACGAGTGTCGGTTCGTGCCCCAAACTTCGAACCTCGGAGCCCAGTTCCATTCCCACCACGGCTCACATCAGTGGCGGCTGCTGCTACTGCTGCTACTGCTGCTGCTACTGCTGTGACTGCTGCTACTGCTGCTGCTACTGGTGCTGCTGCTACTGCTGCTGCTACTGCTGCTGCTACTGCTGCTACTGCTGCGGCTGTTGCTGCTGCTACTGCTGCTGCTGCTACTGCTGCTGCTGATGCTGCGGCTGCTGCTACTGCTGCTACTGCGGCTGCTGCTGCTACTGCGGCTGCTGCTGCTACTGCGGCTGCTGCTGCTGCTGCTACTGCTGCTGCTACTGCTGCTACTGCTGCTGCTGCTACTGCTGCTACTACTGCTACTGCTGCTGCTACTGCTGCTGCTGCTACTGCTGCTGCTACTGCTGCTGCTACTGCTACTACTACTACTGCTGCTGCTACTGCTGCTACTGCTGCTACTGCTGCTACTGCTGCTGCTGCTGCTACTGCTGCGGCTGCTACTGCTGCTGCGGCTGCTGCTGCTACTGCTGCTGCGGCTGCTGCTGCTACTGCTGCTACTGCTGCTGCTACTGCTGCTGCGGCTGCTACTGCTGCTGCGGCTGCTGCTGCTGCTGCTGCTGCGGCTGCTGCTGCTACTGCTGCTACTGCTGCTACTGCTGCTACTGCTGCTGCTGCTGCTACTGCTGCTGCTGCTGCTACTGCTGCGGCTGCTACTGCTGCTGCGGCTGCTGCTGCTACTGCTGCTGCGGCTGCTGCTGCTACTGCTGCTACTGCTGCTGCTACTGCTGCTGCTGCTGCTGCTGCGGCTGCTGCTGCTGCTGCTGCTGCTGCGGCTGCTGCTGCTACTGCTGCTGCGGCTGCTGCTGCTACTGCTACTGCTGCTACTTCTACTGCTGCTGCTACTGCTGCTGCTACTGCTACTACTACTGCTGCTGCTGCGGCTGCTGCTGCTACTGCTGCTGCTACTGCTGCTACTTCTGCTGCTGCTGCTACTGCTGCTGCTACTGCTACTGCTGCTACTGCTGCTGCTACTGTGAGTGATGTCTGACCAGGCTGGTGAAGTATGGTTAACCCCCCCCTCCCCAGCACCACCGACATGGCATGGAGGGGGGGAAGCAGTGCGTGTGTTGACTGTACAGAAGTAGTCGTCCCGTACGGGCGCATCCTGCGGATATAAAGCAGCCGTGTTTGTCTTGTAAGGAGAGACAGTCGGCAATAGGCCTCTGTGCGAGGCTCTTGAACTCCGTGTGCGAGTCTGTGGGTCTCTGTGCGAGTCTATGGGTCTCCGTGGGAGTCTATGGGTCTCCGTGGGAGTCTGTGGGTCTCTGTGGGAGTCTGTGGGTCTCTGTGCGAGTATGTGGGTCTCTGTGCGAGTCTGTGGGTCTCTGTGGGAGTCTGTGGGTCTCTTTGTGAGTCTGTGGGTCTCTGTGCGAGTCTATGGGTCTCCGTGGGAGTCTGTGGGTCTCTGTGCGAGTCTGTGGGTCTCTGTGGGAGTCTGTGGGTCTCTTTGTGAGTCTGTGGGTCTCTGTGGGAGTCTGTGGGTCTCTGTGGGAGTCTGTGGGTCTCTTTGTGAGTCTGTGGGTCTCTGTGGGAGTCTGTGGGTCTCTGTGCGAGTCTATGGGTCTCCGTGGGAGTCTGTGGGTCTCTGTGGGAGTCTGGTGGGTCTCTGTGGGAGTCTGTGGGTCTCTGTGCGAGTATGTGGGTCTCTGTGCGAGTCTGTGGGTCTCTGTGGGAGTCTGTGGGTCTCTTTGTGAGTCTGTGGGTCTCTGTGGGAGTCTGTGGTCTCTGTGTGAGTCTGTGGGTCTCTGTGGGAGTCTGTGGGTCTCTTTGTGAGTCTGTGGGTCTCTGTGGGAGTCTGTGGTCTCTGTGCGAGTCTGTGGGTCTCTGTGGGAGTCTGTGGGTCTCTTTGTGAGTCTGTGGGTCTCTGTGGGAGTCTGTGGGTCTCTGTGGGAGTCTGTGGGTCTCTGTGGGAGTCTGTGAGTCTCTGTGAGTATCTGTGTGAGTCTGTGGGTCTCTGTGTGAGTCTGTGGGTCTCTGTGAGTCTCTTTGTGAGTCTGTGGGTCTCGCCACTAAGTGGCGGTGATGTCACCACGGCGCTTGTGCCAGGCCATGTGCACCTTGAGGCTACCACGTGAAGTGTCGAACGCCCGCTGGCAGGAGGTCACGGGGCAGACCCAGCAGGTGCCACGGGTCGACTGACTGAGACGACTGAGATGAGTGGCTGGTGCACCACCACCACCACCACGCGTGATTGCTCAGCGTGGGTGCTCTGTGGTGATCTCGGCTCGCCGTTACAGCCTGGCAGTCCATTTCAGGCCGAGTAAACCTAGGGGTAGGTCCTAGCCTCGTCTACTAAAGGGTCCTCGGGGCAAGTGGGAATTGTGGGGGCTGTACATGAGCGTTCTCGTTGTTGTTGTTGATGATGATTATTCTGTGTGGGTCTTTAGTAGAGAGGTTCAAAACATCATAAAATTAACGACAAAACTACGCTAATAATGAGCGTTCTTATTATTGATCATCAATCCTGTAATAATGTAATAATGCCCTCTTGTTAATGCACTTCTGGGTGGTGATGAGTGATGATTTTGATTGTGGTGGTGATAGTGATGGTGGTGATAGTGATGGTGGTGATGACGATGATAGTGATTGTGGTGATGATGATAGTGATTGTGGTGATGACGATGATAGTGATTGTGGTGATGACGATGATAGTGATTGTGCTGATGATGATGATAGTGATTGTGGTGATGATGATGATGATGCTAATTATATTTGGTGACGGTGATGATACTGGTGGTGGTGATGCTGCTGATAGTGATTGTGGTGATGATGATGATGATAGTGATTGTGGTGGTGATGATGATGATAGTGATTGTGGTGATGATGATGATAGTGATTGTGGTGATGATGATGGTCGTGCTGATTGATGCTGATGTCAGTGATAATGCTGCTGGTGGTCGTGGTGATGATCACGGTAAATCAAATGATGTTGCTGTCACTGATGAAGGTGGTGATGGTGTTTCGTGTGTCGACGTTCATGCTGATTATGCTGCCGGTAGTGCTGCTGCTGCTGATGATGATTGTGGTGGTGCTGCTGATGATGATTGTGGCCATCGCGGGCAGTGATGTCTGTGAGCTCGACGATGTTTGCCCGGCGCAGCGCAGCGCGCTCACCGCTGCGCCACCGCTCCCCCGACAGGCCGATACGAGTGATTGTTGTTACTGCCGTGATGATGATGGTGATGATGATCGTCATCGTCGTCATCATTGTTGTTGTTGTTATTAAGTGAGAAGCTGAAACACCGGGCCATTAAGGGAGCCTCAATGGACATAGGAGGGGGCGGTGGGCAGGAGTGGTGGGTCCAGTGGTTAGCACGCTGTGGGGTGGGGGTGGGGTGGGTGGGGAGGGTGGGGGTGGGGTGGGGGTGGGGTGGGGTGGGGTGAGGGTGGGGTGGGGGAGGGGACACCACAGAACCGGTTCCGCCACTGATGTTCGCCGTGGCCTGGAATTGAACTCGGGCCGCCCGCCAGATTTGCCTCGCGGTGCGCTAACCGCTGCGCCACCGCTCACTCCGCCGCTTCAAGAGGATTGAGTTGATGAGGGTGTAGGGGTCATTACAATCGGCTGTGTGTGACTGTGTCACTGTGTGACTGTGTCACTGTGTGACTGTGTGACTGTGTCACTGTGTGACTGTGTGACTGTGTCACTGTGTCACTGTGTGACTGTGTGACTGTGTGACTGTGTCACTGTGTCACTGTGTGACTGTGTGACTGTGTCACTGTGTCACTGTGTGACTGTGTCACTGTCTGACTGTGTCACTGTGTGACTGTGTCACTGTGTCACTGTGTGACTGTGTCACTGTGTGACTGTGTCACTGTGTGACTGTGTGACTGTGTGACTGTGTCACTGTGTCACTGTCTGACTGTGTCACTGTGTGACTGTGTCACTGTGTGACTGTGTCACTGTGTGACTGTGTGACTGTGTGACTGTGTCACTGTGTGACTGTGTCACTGTGTGACTGTGTCACTGTGTGACTGTGTGACTGTGTCACTGTGTGACTGTGTCACTGTGTGACTGTCACTGTGTCACTGTGTGACTGTGTCACTGTGTGACTGTGTGACTGTGTCACTGTGTCACTGTGTGACTGTGTGACTGTGTCACTGTGTGACTGTGTCACTGTGTGACTGTGTGACTGTGTCACTGTGTGACTGTGTGACTGCTTCAGCAGCTACCACAATGTTCGTGGTGCAGCAGCAGCAGCAGTAGCTACCACAATGTTCGTGGTGCAGCAGTAGCAGCAGTAGCTACCACAGTGACTCGTGGTGCAGCAGTAGCAGCAGTAGCTACCACAGTGACTCGTGGTGCAGCAGCAGCAGCAGTAGCTACCACAGTGACTCGTGGTGCAGCAGCAGTAGCTACCACAGTGACTCGTGGTGCAACAGCAGCAGCAGCAGTAGCTACCACAGTGACTCGTGGTGCAGCAGCAGTAGCTACCACAGTGACTCGTGGTGCAGCAGCAGTAGCAGCAGCAGTAGCTACCACAGTGACTCGTGGTGCAGCAGCAGCAGCAGTAGCTACCACAATGTTCGTGGTGCAGCATCAGCAGCAGTAGCTACCACAATGTTCGTGGTGCAGCAGTAGCAGCAGTAGCTACCACAGTGACTCGTGATGCAGCAGCAGTAGCAGCAGCAGTAGCTACCACAGTGACTCGTGGTGCAGCAGCAGCAGCAGTAGCTACCACAATGTTCGTGGTGCAGCAGCAGCAGTAGCTACCACAATGTTCGTGGTGCAGCAGTAGCAGCAGTAGCTACCACAGTGACTCGTGGTGCAGCAGTAGCAGCAGTAGCTACCACAATGTTCGTGGTGCAGCAGCAGCAGCAGTAGCTACCACAGTGACTCGTGGTGCAGCAGCAGCAGCAGTAGCTACCACAGTGCACGTGGTGCAGCAGCAGCAGCAGTAGCTACCACAGTGACTCGTGGTGCAGCAGCAGCAGCAGTAGCTACCACAGTGACTCGTGGTGCAGCAGCAGCAGCAGTAGCTACCACAATGTTCGTGGTGCAGCAGCAGCAGCAGTAGCTACCACAGTGACTCGTGGTGCAGCAGCAGCAGCAGTAGCTACCACAGTGACTCCTGGTGCAGCAGCAGCAGCAGTAGCTACCACAATGTTCGTGGTGCAGCAGCAGCAGTAGCAGCAGTAGCTACCACAGTGACTCGTGGTGCAGCAGCAGCAGCAGTAGCTACCACAGTGCACGTGGTGCAGCAGCAGCAGCAGTAGCTACCACAGTGACTCGTGGTGCAGCAGCAGCAGCAGTAGCTACCACAGTGACTCGTGGTGCAGCAGCAGTAGCTACCACAGTGACTCGTGGTGCAGCAGCAGCAGCAGTAGCTACCACAATGTTCGTGGTGCAGCAGCAGCAGCAGTAGCTACCACAGTGACTCGTGGTGCAGCAGTAGCTACCACAGTGACTCGTGGTGCAGCAGCAGCAGCAGTAGCTACCACAATGTTCGTTGTGCAGCAGTAGCAGCAGTAGCTACCACAGTGGACTCGTGGGTGCAGCAGCAGCAGCAGTAGCTACCACAGTGACTCGTGGTGCAGCAGCAGCAGCAGTAGCTACCACAGTGACTCGTGGTGCAGCAGTAGCAGCAGTAGCTACCACAGTGACTCGTGGTGCAGCAGCAGCAGCAGTAGCTACCACAGTGACTCGTGGTGCAGCAGCAGCAGTAGCTACCACAATGTTCGTGGTGCAGCAGCAGCAGCAGTAGTTACCACAGTGACTCGTGGTGCAGCAGTAGCAGCAGTAGCTACCACAGTGACTCGTGGTGCAGCAGCAGCAGCATAGCTACCACAATGTTCGTTGTGCAGCAGTAGCAGCAGTAGCTACCACAGTGACTCGTGTGCAGCAGCAGCAGCAGTAGCTACCACAGTGACTCGTGGTGCAGTAGTAGCAGCAGTAGTTACCACAGTGACTCGTGGTGCAGCAGCAGCCAGCAGTAGCTACCACAATGTTCGTTGTGCAGCAGTAGCAGCAGTAGCTACCACAGTGACTCGTGGTGCAGCAGCAGCAGCAGTAGCTACCACAGTGACTCGTGGTGCAGTAGTAGCAGCAGTAGCTACCACAGTGACTCGTGGTGCAGCAGCAGCAGCAGTAGTCCACAATGTTCGTTGTGCAGCAGTAGCAGCAGTAGCTACCACAGTGACTCGTGGTGCAGCAGCAGCAGCAGTAGCTACCACAGTGACTCGTGGTGCAGTAGTAGCAGCAGTAGTTACCACAGTGACTCGTGGTGCAGCCAGCAGCAGCAGTAGCTACCACAGTGACTCGTGGTGCAGCAGCAGCAGCAGTAGCTACCACAGTGACTCGTGGTGCAGCAGCAGCAGCAGTAGTTACCACAATGTTCGTGGTGCAGCAGCAGTTGCTGTAGTGGAAGAGTAGGCCAAGCAGAGAACCCCTCCTCCTTTTTCGGGTGTTGAGGGGGGGTCTTTGGGTGTAAGGGGGGGGGTTGGGGTGGGTGTTGGGGGGGCGTCTTGGGGGGGGCTGCACGTTGTTTCTGTGCCTCGGAGCGGCGATCGAGGGCGATTGACCCAACCGCGCCCCCACTTGGGGGGCCCTGCCCCTACCCCGCCCCCACCCCTTCCCCCGCACCCTGGTAACCGGTTCCCATAACGGTTATCGGTTTAAACCGCTTCACGCAACCGCCAGCACGGAAAGAGTCACAAGTGGAGAGAGCTTCCCCGGGGATTTATAAGTTCCTCCCCTGCCCTCCCCCTATCCCCTGCCCTCCCCCCTGCCCCTCCCCCCTGCCCTCCCCCCTGCCCCTCCCCCCCTGTCCCCCCCTCCTCCCCCTCCCCACCACATGCGGGTATTTTTCCTCAAAAGATTTGAGAGAGAATTTGGAGCCGTTTCAAAATAAGAGTCCCCAAGCCATCTCACTGTTGTTGTGGCGGTGGTGGTGGTGGTGGTGTGGTGTGGTGGTGTGTGTGTGGTGGTGTGTGGTGGTGGTGGTGGTGGTGTGGTGGGTGTGTGGTGTGGTGTGTGTGGGTGGTGTGGTGGTGGTGTGTGGTGGTGTGTGGTGTGTGTGTGTGGTGTGTGGTGGTGTTGTGTGGTTGTGGTGTGTGGTGGGGTGGTTGTGTGTGGGTGTGGTGGTGGTGGTGGTGGTGTGTGTGTGTGTGTGTGGTGTGTGTGGTGTGTGGTGGTGGTGTGTGGTGGTGTGGTGGTGGTGTGGGTGTTGGGGTGGTGGTGTGGTGGTGTGTGGTGGGTGTGTGTGGTGTGTGGTGGTGGTGGTGGTGTGTGGTGGTGTGGTGTGGTGGTGTGTGGGTGTGTGGTGGTGGTGTGGTGGTGTGTGTGGTGGTGTGTGTGTGTGTGGTGTGGTGTGGTGGTGTGTGGTGGTGTGGTGTGTGGTAGTGTGGTGGTGTGTGGTGGTTTGGTGTGGTGGTGTGTGTGTGGTGGTGTGTGGTGTGGTGGTAGTGGGTGGTGGTTGTGTGGTGGTGTGGTGGGTGTGGTGGTGGTGTGGTGGTGTTGTGTGGTGTGGTGGTGTGTGGTGTGTGGTGGTGTGTGGTGGTGTGTGTGTGGGTGTGGTGTGTGTGTGGTGTGTGTGTTGGTAGTGTGTGGTGTGTGGTGGTGGTGTGTGTGGTGGTGTGTGGTCGTGTGTGTGGTGTGGTGTGTGGTGGTGTGTGGTGGTGTGGTGGTGTGTGGTGGTGGTGTGTGTGCTGGTGTGTGGTGTGTGTGGTGGTGTGTGGTGGTGGTGTGTGGTGGTGTGTGTGGTGGTGGTGTGGTGGTGGTGGTGTGTGTGGTGTGGTTGTGGTGGTGTGTGGTGGTGTGTGTGTGGTGTGGGTGGTGGTGTGTGGTGGTGTGTGGTGTTGTGGTGGTGTGGGGTGTGGTGTGTGTGGTGGTGGTGGTGTGTGGTGGTGTGTGGTGGTGGTGTGTGGTGGTGTGTGGTGGTGTGTGGTGGTGTGTGTGGTGGTGTGTGGTCATGTGTGGTGTGTGGTGTGTGTGTGGTGTGTGTAGTGGTGTGTGTGGTGGTGTGTGGTCATGTGTGGTGGTGTGTGGTGGTGTGTGGGTGGTGTGTGTGGTGTGTGGTGTGTGTGGTGTGTGGTGGTGTGGTGTGGTGTGTGGTGGTGGTGGTGGTGGTGGTGTGTGTGGTGTGGTGGTGTGTGGTGGTGTGGTGGTGTGTGTGGTGGTGTGTGTGTGGTGGTGTGTGGTGGTGGTGTGGTGGGTGGTGGTGGTGGTGTGTGGTGGTGTGGGGGTGGTGGGTGGGTGGTGTGTGGTGTGTGGTGTGTGTTGGTTGGTGTGGTGGTGGTTGTGGTGTGGGTGTGTGTGTGGGGGTGTGGTGTGTTGGGTGGTGTGTGTGGTGTGTGGTGTGGTGTGTGGCGGTGTGTGTGGTGGTGGTGGTGTGTGGTGTGGCGGTGGTGTGGTCACTTGCGCTCCGCCGCGCTGGACGGTGACATTTGTTTGCCAAATTCGAGAGATTGCACCGCGACATTACTCAGTTGGATTCGTGCAGCAGTAGTAGCAGTGGCATCAGCAGCACAGTGGCAGCAGCAGTAGTGTATCAGCAGTAGTAGCAGTGGTAGCAGCAGCAGTGGTATCAGCAGTAGGAGCAGTGGTAGCAGCAGTAGTAGCAGCAGTGGTATCAGCAGTAGCAGCAGTGGTATCAGCAGTAGCAGCAGCAGTGGCAGCAGTAGCAGCAGCAGCAGTGGTATCAGCAGTAGCAGCGGCAGCAGTAGTAGCAGCAGCAGTAGCAGCAGTGGTATCAGCAGCAGCAGTAGTGGCAGCAGCAGTGGTATCAGCAGTAGCAGCAGCAGTAGTAGTAGCAGCAGTATCATCATCAGCAGTAGTAGCAGCAGTATCATCAGCAGTATCAATAGCAGCAGTATCATTAGCAGCAGCAGTATCATCATCAGCAGTATCAATAGCAGCAGTATCAATAGCAGCAGTATCATCATCATCAGCAGTATCATCATATCATCAAAGTATCATCATCAGCAGTAGTATCAATAGCAGCAGTATCAATGGCAGCAGTATCATCATCAGCAGTATCATTAGCAGCAGTATCAATAGCAGCAGTATCGTCATCAGCAGTATCAATAGCAGCA
>WFAB01002693.1:0-29174 GCA_018977245.1 Lethenteron camtschaticum | reverse complement strand
CTGCCCGACCCCCCTCCCTACCCCTCGACCCCCCTCCCTACCAACTCTCTCCCCCCCCGCGACCCCCCCCCCACCCCTACCCCCTCTCTCTCCTGCCCCCCCCATCCCTCCCTACCCCTCGACCCCCCTCGACCCCCCGCCCCGCCCCCCCCACCCCTACCCCCTCTCCTCCTGCCCCCCCCATCCCTCTCTCCCCCTCGACCCCCGCCCCCCCCCCCACCCTACCCCTCCCCCCCACCCCTACCCCTCTCTCCCTACCTCTTGCCACCCCCATTTCAACCGCCCTCTCCACCCCCCCCCTTTCTCCGTGCCACTCAGACCTCTCACTAATTCATGAGCCATAAACACGCCACGCTCACCACACGCTCACCACACGCTCACCACCACCCCACCACCACACTCACCACCACTCACGACCATGCTCACCCTCACCACCACGCTCACCACCACGCTCACCACCACCACGCTCACCACCAACACTCCCCAACACTCACCACCACGCTCACGACCATGCTCACCACCACACTCACCACCACCGTGCATTCATCACCACGCTCTCCACCACCACGCTTGCTCACCACCACCACACTCACCACCACCACGCTCACCACCACCACGCTCACCACTGCACGCTCACCACCACCACGCTCACCACTGCACGCTCACCAGCACGTGCTCACCACTGCAGCGGATGGGGGTGTTTGGATCAGTGCTGTAGCGTTGGTGTGTGTGTGGGGTGTGTGGTGTGTGTGGGGTGTGTGGTGTGTGTGTGTGGTGTGTGTGTGGTGTGTGTGTGTGATGTGTGTGGGGTGTGTGTGTGTGTGGGTGGGGTGTGTGTGGTGTGGGNGTGTGTGGTGTGTGGGTGGGTGTGTGTGTGTGTGNTGTGTGTGTGGTGTGTGTGTGTGATGTGTGTGTGGTGTGTGTGTGAGTGTGTGTGGGGTGTGTGTGTGTGTGGTGTGTGGGTGGGGTGTGTGTGTGTGTGGGGTGTGTGTGGTGTGTGTGTGTGGTGTGTGGTGTGTATGGTGTGGGTGTGTGTGGTTTGTGTGGGGTGTGTGTGTGGGCTGTGGGGTGTGTGGGCTGTGTGTGTGGTGTGTGGTGTGTGAGTGGCCCGCAGTGCAACTCTTTGCCGGTAGAGGGCGTGCGTTCATGCGTGCGTGTGTGCACGTATGCACGTTAAACTTCTTTCGCACCTTACGTGGCCAGCCGTTGTTAATCGGGGGTGTTCATGTTGAAGCACACACGTGCGCTGACCGGGCGCGCGCAGCCCGTGCCCCCGTCTGCGCGTGTCACAGACGTCATCGCGATGACGATGACGCGCTGCTTGCGATATTGACCAGCCAGCGCGTCGCGTGATTCAAACGCCAGGTTTGTTAGAAAGTGTCCGAAATATATTTCAAATGTTCTCGGCGCGCACTGGGTAGTAAGATTTGCAAGCCCTCGGCGTTCCCTCCCCCCCAAGATATCGGTGGCAAGCCGACGTGACACCAATATCTTCTCAGTGGCAGTGTATCATTGATGTTTGTGTGTGTGCACGCGCGTGTGTGGCTGATGTAACATGATATGTGTGCGCGGTGTTCTTGTGAAGCATTAGCAGTTGACGCGCTCCGCTACGAACCCCGATCACCACAGTTCGATCCCTGCTCATGGCCACTAAAATCATTGGCGAACACCTCAACCGGTCCTGGCCTCTCCTAGGTCGACTCAGCCTCAAATGAGTAACCTGGTGTAGCGGTGTGTAGTAAACATCGCCACTGGGGGAAGACAAAGGCGACCGGGCGTGGTGCTGGCCCCTCATCCCCTTAATGTGCCGTGCCGGTCTTCATAGGCGCTATTCGCGAACAGCACTTGCCCCAACAGCCTGTTCAGGCTGTACGGGGATCTTTGCCTTTCCCCCCCCCCCCTGTGCTACCAGCACTTGCCCCAACAGCTTGTTCAGGCTGTACGGGGATCTTTGCCTTTTTCCCCGGTGTGTGCTACCAGCACTTGCGCCAACAGCCGGCCTTGTCGGCTACACGGGACGCCTTTTGCCTTTGTCACTGACATCGTCACAACCCGCGTGCTGCCCCCCCCCATGGCCCCCACTGACCCCCCTTCCCACCGCCCCCCCTCCCCGCCGCCCCCCGCAGGAGATCACGCTGTGGCGCAAGGGCGACATCGTGCGACGCAGCATGTCCCACCACGCGGCCATCGCCTCCCAGCGCTACGAGAGCCCCCGCCCGCCCTCCCCCCGCGGCCTCCACGGGGGAGCCGGGCCCTCCCGGCGGCACCGGTGGCACCGGCCGCTCCCCGCTCCCGGCGGCGTCGGCGGCGCCGGCGGCGACGACTCGGAGCCGCCCCCCACGCCCAGCGGCGTTCGCTCGCGGCCAGGCCGACGGGACGCCCCCGTGACCTCCTCCGCGACGAGGAGGACTAGCGGTGCTAGCGGGGCTGGCGGTGCTAGCGGGCTAGCGGTGCTAGCGGTGGGTGACGACCAACTCGGGGCGGGTTTCACTTGAGCTCACGGTAGCCCGGCTAAGCGAGCTCAGGCTCTGAGGAGGCGGTCACCCGGCACTTGTTAGAATCGAGGAGCTTTAGGCCTCCTCGCTAGGCCTCGCCCGACTGGATGAGGCTTTGCTTTAGGACTCGTTTGACGGAACTTAGACCCCCGACCCCGCTGGACGTTGTTAGAGTTAGGCTTTGCTAGACCTTTGCTAGACTTGGCTTGGGTGTGCTAGATTGAACTGAGCTTTGCTTGACTGCACTGGCCTTGCGGGGCCTTGCAAGGCAGACAAAACCAGCCTTACTCGACGTTATAAGACAGAAGTAGGCCTTGCTAGACTTTGCTAGACAACGGGGTCTTGCTAGACCTTAGTACACAGACGTTAGGCCTTGTTCGATTCCGTTAGACAAACCAGACTTTGCTAGACCTTGCTACACAGAAACAGGCTTTATTTACGACTTGCTAAATGCGCCTTGCGAAAACAGAACTAGGCCTTGCCTCGTCTTGCTTGGTTGGGATCGGGCTTTGCTAGGACTTGCTGGGTAGAACTCGACTTTTATATGCCCTTCTAGGCCTCACTGGACCACGCTGGCCCCGCCGTGCCCTGCCAGGCAGCAGCCCGGAGCCGCGTCACGACTAGGCCTCGACTAGGCCTCGACTAGGCCTCGCGAACTAGGCTCGACTAGGCCTCGNCTAGGCATCACTNGGCCTCGCGAACTAGGCCTCGCTAGGCCTCGCTAACTAGGCCTCGCGAACTAGGCCTGAACTAGGCCTCGCTAGACTAGGCTCGCTAACTAGGCCTCGCTAGGCCTCGCTACACTAGGCCTCGCTCTAGGCCTCGCTACTAGGCCTCGCTAACTAGGCCTCGACTAGGCCTCGCGAACTAGGCCTCGCTAACTAGGCCTCGACTAGGCCTCGCGAACTAGGCCTCGAACTAGGCCTCGACTAGGCCTCGACTAGGCCCGACTAGGCCTCGCGAACTAGGCCTCGCTAACTAGGCCTCGACNAGGCCTCGCTCTAGGCCTCGCTAACTAGGCCTCACTNACTAGGCCTCGACTAGGCCTCGCTAACTAGGCCTCGACTAGGCCTCGCGAACTAGCCTCGACTAGGCCTCGCGAACTAGGCCTCGCTACTAGGCCTCACTAACTAGGCCTCGACTAGGCCTCGCGAACTAGGCCTCGACTAGGCCTCGCTAACTAGGCCTCGACTAGGCCTCGACTAGGCCTCGACTAGGCCTCGCGAACTAGGCCTCGCTAACTAGGCCTCGACTAGGCCTCGCTAACTAGGCCTCGCTAACTAGGCCTCGACTAGGCCTCGCGAACTAGGCCTTGAACTAGGCATCGACGAGGCATCGACTAGGCCTCGCGAACTAGGCGAGCGGCAGGATGCGTTCGTGCGTCTTAAACTAAGGCCCCGGTTGACAGTCGGTGGGAAAATTCATTGGGGGGGTTGGGGGAGGTGGGAATGAATTTTGGGGGGTAGTGGGGGAGGGGGCGGTAGGGGGGGGNCGCGGGGGATGATTTAGCTAATTATTGTCAGATTTGTGGGATCAGCGATGGGCGTTGTAGCTGCGTCCGCGGCTTGGCAGGTGTGGCGGGGCTACGGGGGCAGAGTGGGTGTGGGGTGACGTGGCTGTGAAGTCAGGTGTTTGTTAATAATCTGTAATATTAATATTGAAGGATAGATTATATTTACTTTATAAGAGAATTAAAAATTTGAAGAAAAAAAAAAACAACAAACAGCTTTTGAATTTCGATTTAAAGCTTTTTTTCGTGACTGCAGGGATTCATCTTCTCGGTTCTTTCGGTAATGTCGTCACGTAGAAGGGAAATAATAAACTAATAAAAATAAAACGTAATAAAATACAATTCTCACGACGTTTCGGCCACAACGCAAGCAGCCGTCCTCGGGTGAAGAATAGGTTGTCGCAAAGACAGCATCTGAATGAGCACCACCAGGCTTGGAGCGTATATTTAAGCTGGGTTGGAGGGGAAGGGCGCCTTGACAAAGGAATTTGCATATCAACAGAGGACTTTAGCATATTTATGGCAAATGCAGATATGGGATTAGTCACTACTTGTGGAATGCGTAGGAGGGGGGGTCTCAAAGTCATATTATGCCCGTGCATTATGTAGGATTAGCAGCAACAAAGGATGAGATAGGGTTAGCAGTAACAAAGGGAAGAAATTTTAATAGTAAGGTCGTGAAAATTGTATTTTATCACGTTAAATTTTATTATTTTATTATTTCCCTTCTACGTGACTTTACCGAAAGAGCCAAGAAGACGAAACAGCTTTTGCTTACCAACAGAAGCCCGGCGACGTTCACGGACGAGTCTTGCGGCCGGCGAGATGTTTTGTAAACGCCGGGAGGGGGCGGGAGAGGAGAGGGGGCGACGTTTCGCGCGGTTTTCCCTCCGCCACCGCCCCCCNTCACCGTCACGCGCCGGTCTGTGCGGAGCGCGGCGTCGCAGATATAAATATATTTTTTAGCATTCGGCGGCCGAGGTGTTGTAGGTAGAGAGGCGTCGGCACTAAACTCTTTTAGCGGGCAGACGCCTCTGGCTAATGCCTCTTGTTGTTATTTTTTTACGCCGCGCAACCGAGTCACGCTGAGCCAGGCCTGGTGCGGCTCGGTGGGGGGGTGGGGGNCCGGGTTGTTTTTTTCCACCGCGCATGCCAAGCCAAGCTTCTGACGTCACAACACGCGCGGCAAACGAGCCTGGCGCCAGAGGTCGCAAACGGGTTTTGATTCACTATGAGACATCTCCTTTACCAGTGGCAAAATATAGTAGTAGGTTTTTACCCTTTCAACTGGTGCAAAAACTGACACCTTCATACAAGGCATCATGTTTGCAATAACCACAACACAAGCAGTCAAAATGCAAACAAAACTCTGATGATGATAATTAACTTCAAGGACAGTGCATATAATTATCATAATCAGAGTTGTTTCTTTTTGTTTCCATTTTGACTGCTTGTGTTGTGGTTATTGCAAACATGATGCCTTGTATAAAGGTGTCAGTTTTTGTACCAGTTTAAAGGGTAAAAACCTACTACTATGAGTTCTGATTCCTTACCCCCGTACCCGTACCCGGCCGCACCAGGGTTGCAAACGGGTACCCGTACCCGATACCCGGCTACCCGTACCCGGCCGGGTATCGGGTCGCAAACGGGTACTGGATTGCGACCTCTGGGATGAAGCCACGTTGCAGGCGCGGGCGGGTTGATTCTAGGAACTTGAATTGTGAGAAGAGACAAGACGTTGGGAAATGAGTGACAAACGGTGACTCATCAGTGACTCACGGCCTACCCGTACCCGGCCGCACCAGGTCGGCTACCCGTACCCTACCCGTACCCGGCCGGGTATCGGGTAGGGTACGGGTATCGGGTACCCGGTTGCGACCTCTGCCTGGCGCCCCCCTCCTCCTCCTCCCTGCCACGTGAGCGAATCCACCACGGGTTGGTTCCAGCTCGGCCCGGCAAACAGCCACAGTGGGATAAACCACCCATACCATGCCAGACCCCCCCACCCGCGCTGGCTTGGCTCGGATATGCCAGTGGAAAAACCACGCATACCGTGCTGGCCCNGCGCTGGCTTGGCTCGGATGTGGCAGTGGAAAAACCCATACCGTGCTGACTTGGCTCGGATGTGGCAGTGGAAAACCCACCCGTACCGTGCTGGCTTGGCTCGGATGTGCCAGTGGAAAAAGCCACCCGTACCATGCTGGCCCGCGCTGGCTTGGCTCGGATGCGCTAGTGGAAAAAAGGGGACCCTGGTGGTGCAGGTGTTGCAGTCTCCTGCCTGGGATTCTTTAGACCAATTAATTTAGTTTTTGCTAAAATAGTTTAGTACATTTTTACACACTCGTTTTCAAGTTGGAGGAACCACCCCCCCCCCCCCCCATATTGTCGTATCTCGACAACCTTGTTGCTGCACTGGCTCCGGCCACAGGGACCCGTTGCTTTGTTTGGCCAAAGCGTCTTCAAATTCCACTCGCCGCGACCAAACCGCTTTGCCCCCCGCCGCCCGCCCCCACCCGTACCGACCGCCCTCCATTCGAATACAGAGCCAGCCGTTACGCACCGCACTTGCCCGATGATTGGTAAAGACACGCGCGCGGCACGAACGCGCGTATCGCGCGTTGAACTCCTTTGGTACCGTGCGTGGCAAACCGCGCGAGTCGGAGGTGTGCGGCAAGGCAGGAACAACAAACTCAACGCCACAAAAAATCAAACGCGGCGTAGAGCGCACGGCACGCGCCGGATGATCGCGAATGAGCGGCTCGACTCGTATCGGATCAACTCTACGGGTGCCCCCCCCCCCCCCACGACACACACAAGATGGAGCCCATTAATTTAACCCTTTTTAAATCCTTTATATTAAGTTCACTTGCTTGCTTGCTTAGGACCGTGCAAATCTTTCGGTCGTTTTTAACCCACTTCCCGTGATCCAATCGAGCTGACATTTTGCACACAGACTCGTTGTGCGAGACAATTAATGTTCGTGAAAAAATTTTTTTCCAAAATTTTACACTGTTTAGGACAAAATATTATATTTAATTACCAATTGCTTAATGGTGCAATGCAATCATCTGACCCATAGGTGGCAGCCATCTCAAGCCAGAGGACGAGAGGACTCTAGCCGCCACGCATATAAAGGATTTATAGTAAAAAACTTTGTTTTTACGGGTTATACTTGTTAAACCTTCGTAAGGTCGCAGCTGCTTTGTGAAATCCACCGTGGAAGTGACTCTTGTGTCGGTCACCGGGCGGGGGGGGCGGTGAGGGTCGTTTGACCATACTTCACCGCGCCGGTCAACGCTGGCGTGGCGGCGGGCGGCCCTCCGGGTTTCCTAATGCGGTGCGCTAACCACTGTGCCACCACTCCCTCCCCACCGCGCCAGGCCAAGCCACGTGTTTGACTGCTTTGTGGCGCTCCTCAAGCCACGTTTTGATGGTTTGTGAGTTCAGAACCATCGTCACTCCATCATCCCTTGCGGGTCAATAAATGAGCACCGCTTAGTGTCGGGTGCGGTGGGTGGGGGGGAGAAGCCAACCGCGTTTTGTTCACTGGAATAAACTTCCTTAATGAAAGCCTCAAACTCGGACGCCCATTCTCTCCCTCCCCTCGCCCCTCCACCCCCTCGCATCCCTCCCCTACCCCTCGTGACCCCATCACCACCCCACTACCACGCCCACCTCCACCCCTCCCATCCCTCCCCTACCCCCTGGTGACCCCCTAACAAACCCTCTTCATCACGACCACCTCCCACCCTCCCTGCCCAGATCTTTCAAGGATTTGTGAGCTCCTCACACAATCCAGCCTGCAGGTTAAACCCAGGATGGATGTTTCCAACCGGCTAAGATGTTCAATTAGGGGGGGTCCACGTTTCGCAAGCGTAGAGAAGGGAGGGAATGACCGTGTCCGAGAAGACCTGAAGCTTCGTGCGGAGCGACAGACCGGGTAGCTTCCACACAGCGTTACGCAACCGATGAAAAGATATTGCCGCTCGACTGATTCGGAGTGAGACCTCTGCTGTTAAACCGGAGCCAGTCACACACCCACAAAAACACAAACACACGCAAAGACACACACAAACACAACAACAACCGCCATTCGCCACTAAGTGGCGGTGACGTCACCACGACGCTTGTGCCAGGCCAAGTGCACCTTGAGGCTACACGTGAAGTGTCGAACGCCCGCTGGCAGGAGGTCACGGGCAGACCCAGCAGGTGCCACGGGTCGACTGACCGAGATGACCGAGATGACTGGCTGATGCACCACCTGTGCCCCCTACTGTACCAACTTGCTGTGCTTTAGCCACCCGGCGCTCCGCTCGTTGTTGTGAGCGTCGCTCCTCCGCCCTCCGTTGTTGCTGGAGGGCGACTGCCTCCAACTGCCCAGTAGCGTCCTTCACGAGGCAATACCCTCGAATCACTGCACCAGATTGAATTTAATTAAATGATGACGTCACCCTGATGCTGCTCTATTTAAGACCGAAGCAACAGGAGAGCTTCACCATTCTTTCCCGATGAGGCTGAATGTAATTATCAGCGAAACGTCATGCTACTCACATTTAAAATGCTGTTGATTCTCTCTTCAGCGCACCACCGGTGGGCTAAAGAAGTCAATTAATTTGTCTTTTGTCAACGTGACACATTTTTTGCTGATTGGCCGTGTCGGGTGGTGGAGGGTTACGACACATTTAAAAATAACGCGATCTGACCCAAAAACCTTGATTATGAATACTACTACACGACTATGCACTACTACACTATCCACTACACTACTATACACTACTACACTACACTATCCACTACACCACTATACACGACTACACTACACTACTATACACTACTACACTACACTACGAAACACTACACTACTATACACTACTACACTACACTATCCACTACACACTATCCACTATACACGACTACACCTATACACTACACTACTATACACTACTACACTACACTATACACTACACTACTATACACTACTATACACTATACCACACTATACACTACACTACTACACACTACACTACTATCCACTATACCACACTATACACTACTATACACTACACTATACACTACTATACACTACACTATATACTACACACTACTATACACTACGCTACTATACACTACACTACTATACACATACACTACACTACTATACACTATACTACTATACACTACACTATATACTACACTACTATACACTACTACACTACACTACTATACACTACACTACTATACACTACACTATACACTACATTACTATACACTACACTACACAACTATACACTACTATACACTACACTATACACTACACACTATACACTACACTATACACTATACACTACACTACTACACTACTATACACGACTACACTACTATACACCATCCCTCAAGACGCCTCTGTTGCCGCAGAGGAACGGGAAGGGCAAGAAACTTGTGTGAATGGGGGATATTGATTTAGACTGGCAGGAGGAATCCGATGAGCTATGAAGCTCTTTATTTATTTAATTTGCGGATGTCACAGTCACGGAGGGTGGGGACGTTACAATGACAAACACGGCAAGTTCCAAGTAGGTGATTAGCCAAATCGCTAAAACTAATTTTCGCAATTCAAACTCAACTTTTATTTTAACCAAGGGCCCCCCCCCCACTGACCTATGCGGCTCTTCTTCAGAAACGACCTGGCAACTACAAATTGTAGCTTCGGCGAATATGATGATAAGGAGAGAGACACGCAGACTCCAAATATACAGCAGCAGGCATCGTCAGGATCGGGATCGAACCCACGACCTCCTGTAGACCAGGCGAGATAGTTAACATCGCATCACTGTGATGATGAGAGACACGCAAATTCCAAATATACAGCAGCCATCGTCAGGGTCGGGTTGAACCCACGACCTCCTGTCGACCAGGCGAGGTAGTTAACATTTCCTCACCGTGATGATGAGAGAGAGAGACACGCAAACTACAAATATACAGCAGCAGGCACCGTCAAGGATGGAACCCACGACCTCCTGTAGAACAGGCGAGGTAGTTAACATCTCACACTGTGATGAGAGAGAGGAGATCGTCCATATACAGCGAGGCATCGTCAAATCAGACTGAACCCACCCTCCCACCGTTCCTCACCCTTGAATATAAAAGCAAAACTAAATCAGCATTGGGAGACCACGACCTCCTGGGCGAGGTATGGTACTCACCTCACGACCCGTACCCGCCCCCGGCCGTACCCGGTACCGTCTACCCGTACCCGGCCGGAGGGTACGGGTATCGGGTACCTGATTGCGACCTCTGGGATGAAGCCATGTTGCAGGCGCGGGTGGGTTGATTCTAGGAACTTGAATTGTGAGAAGAGACAAGACGTTGGGAAATGAGTGACAAACGGTGACTCACCAGTGACTCACGGCTTACCCGTACCGGCCGGTACGGGTAGCCGGGTATCGGGTAGGTACGGGTATCGGTACCGGTTGCGACCTCTGGGTCAGGGAAACATTTGTCTGGACGTGCATCATCCCACGTACAATGCCATGATTAACGCAATTGTCCCGGATAATGACGATAAGATGGAACGAATTAACGTCACGTGCCCCCTCTCTCTCTCTCGCCCCCCCCCCTCCCCTCCTCGCGGCCCCACCCCCCAATTAAGAGGGTAATTGATTGGATGTTGCCACATTATAAAGCGAGGGTGGGTTTATGATTGTACCGCGTGAGTTAAGTGAAAGTGGAAAAGCCTGTGCGGGCAGCAGCAGCTGTAAAAATGATAATAATAATAGCGGCCAATAAAAACCTCATAATACAATTAAATAATGAAATAACTGCTAATGCCCCCCCCCCTACCGTGAGTCTTTATAAATAAATAATTGCACCTCCCAC
Source organism: Lethenteron camtschaticum (assembly GCA_018977245.1). NCBI lineage: Eukaryota > Metazoa > Chordata > Hyperoartia > Petromyzontiformes > Petromyzontidae > Lethenteron > Lethenteron camtschaticum. Next base: position 18,293 of record WFAB01002693.1, on the reverse strand, counting down.
CCGCCCCAAACGATCCCTCTAATAAATTCAAATGTTGATTTCAATTTCCCAACCCCACCACCACCACCATACACTGAGCATTGAGGTGAGGTCATGATTTGGGCTGTACCATTCTGTGCGCCTAATGGGTGGAGTAGGTGAAGTTTACGATTACCATGTCCACCCACTCACCCCATGTCCACCACTCACCCCATGTCCACCACTCACCCATGTCCAGACACTCACCCCATGTCCACCACTCACCCCATGTCCAGCACTCACCCATGTCCACCACTCACCCCATGTTCACCACCCACCCCATGTCCACCACTCACCCCATGTCCACCACTCACCCCATGTCCACCACTCACCCATGTCCACACTCACCATGTCCACGACTCACCCATGTCCAGACACCCCCCCTGTCCACTCACCCCATGTCCAACCACTCACCCCATGTCCACCACTCACCCNATGTCCACCACTCACCCCATGTCCAACACTCACCTCATGTCCACCACTCACCCCATGTCCAACCACTCACCCCATGTCCACCACTCACCCCATGTCCAGCTACTCACCCTTGTCCACCACTCACCCCATGTCCAGCCACTCACCCATGTCCACCACCACCCCATGTCCACCACCCACCCATGTCCACCACTCACCCCATGTCCAGACACCCACCCATGTCCACCACCCCATGTCCACCACTCACCCCATGTCCACCACTCACCCATGTCAGCCACTCACCCATGTCCACCACTCACCCAAGTCCACCACTCACCCCATTTCCAGCCACTCACCCCATGTCCAACCACTCACCCCATGTCCACCACTCACCCAAGTCCACCACTCACCCCATGTCCACCACTCACCCATGTCCACCACTCACCCCATGTCCACCACTCACCCCATGTCCACCACTCACCCCATGTCCACCACTCACCCCATGTCCACCACTCACCCCATGTCCACCACTCACCTCATGTCCACCATTCACCCCATATCCACCACCCACCCATGTCCACCACTCACCCCATGTCCACCACTCACCCTATGTCCACCACCTACCCCATGTCCACCACTCACCCCATGTCCACCACTCACCCCATATCCACCACCCACCCCATGTCCACCACTCACCCCATGTCCAGCCACTCACCCCATGTCCACCACTCACCCCATGTCCACCACTCACCCATGTCCCCCACTCACCTCATGTCCACACTCACCCCATGTCCACCACTCACCCNATGTCCACCACTCACCCATGTCCACCACCCACCATGTCTTTCCGACAGACCTGTTCTCCACCTGAAGACGGCTGCTTGCGTTGTGGCCGAAACGTCGTGAGAATTATTTTATTATGTTTTATTTTATTATTTTATTATTTCCCTTCTACGTGACTTTACCGAAAGATCCAAAAAAAAAACTACCACTTTTCAAACGCTTGTGTTGAGATCGAAACTTGGTAGTTTTTAAATCCTTTATATTAAGTTCACTTGCGCTTGCTTGCTTACGACCGTGTAAATCTTTCGGTCGTTTTTTAACCCACTTCCCGTGATCCAATCGAGCTGACATTTTCCACACAGACTCGTGCGTGACAATTAATGTTCGTTAAAAAATTTTCCCAAAATTTTACACTTTTTAGGACAAAATATTATATTTAGTTACCAATTATTTAATGCTGCCATGCAATCATCTGATCCATAGGTGGCAGTCATCTCAAGCCAGAGGACGAGAGGACTCTAGCCGCCACGCATATAAAGGATTTATAGTGAAAAACTTTGTTTTTACGGGTTATACTTGTTTTGTGATTTTTGTTGTTATTTTTTTGTTATTTTCTTAGAACCTATCTACGTGACTTTACCGAAAGACCCAAACAATGTGAATTCTCGCAGTCGCGAAAGCTTTAAGTCAACATTTAACCTCGGTGGGACTTTGCCTGGCCGGATTGGGGGGGGGGTGCTTTAGCGTCGTCTGTGTAAGGGGCCGTCCATAAATGACGTCACGCGATTTTGAACGATTTTTGACCCCTCCCCCCTCGTCACACGCGTCACAAAAAGTCAGCCCCCCCCCTCAAATATGACATCACAAAGCTCTGCCCCCCCCCCCCAAAACCATATTTCATTTTGAAAATAAAACATGCTTCAAATCATCTTCTTGGTTCTTTCGGTAAAGTCACGTAGAATGGAAATAATAAAATAAAATAAATAAAACATTACTATTTATTATGTTTATTTTTATTATTTTATTATTTCATTCTACGTGACTTTAACGAAAGAACCAAGAAGATGAATCCTGCAGTCACGAAAGCTTTAAATCGAACAAGTAAACCCGTAAAAACAAAGTTTTCACTATAAATCCTTTATATGCGTGGCGGCTAGAGTCCTCTCGTCCTCTGGCTTGAGATGGCTGCCACCTATGGGTTAGATGATTGTCTGCCAGCATTAAACAATTGGTAATTAAATATTTAATTTGTTTTCTAAACAGTGTAAATTTTGAAAAATTTCACGAACATTAATTGTCTCGCACAACGAGTCTGTGTGCAAAAGTCAGCTCGATTGGATCACGGGAAATGGGTTAAAAAACGACCGAAAATTTGCACGGTCGTAAGCAAGCAAGCGAACTTAATATAAAGGATTTAAAAATATATTCGCCTGTGGAGGACGCGGGATCGATCCCGCGACCTTTGGCATGGGAAGCGAGGGCGCTACCAACTGCGCTACTCCGCCACGGCCTGTGGAGGGGTTACGCTCTGGGCTCTTACACTGTGACGTTCAGCCAAAGCCATGAATGTTCTATTTGAATATATGTAAAATATTTTTTTGCCTAAAAAGTGTAAAATTTTGGGAATTTTTTTTTCACGAACATTGTCTCGCACAACGAGTCTGTGTGGAAAATGTCAGCTCGATTGGATCCGGGAAGTGGTTAAAAAACGACCGAAATATTTGCACGGTCGTAAGCAAGCACGAAAAGAAGCATTTAATATNAAGGATTTAAAAATGCTTCAATCGCTTTAAACTATTGTCATTGTAGTGCGTATTTATGTGCGTGCCATCTGTGTGAGAAAACATTTATGAAAAAGTCTAATTAAGTAGAACGTGTTGTCTATATTTATTTAAAGTTGCGCATTTTAATGTGACGTCACATTTCTCACCCACCCCCCCTCGTCACACATCGTCACAATGTCTGACCCCCCCCCCNAGGTGCGTGACGTCATTTATGGACGCCCCTAAGGTGTGTTGGGTAATTTTTTTCACCTCACTTGCGTGTGTGCTTTTTAAATCCTTTATATTAAGTTCACTTGCTTGCTTGCTTGCTTAGGACCGTGCAAATCTTTGGTCGTTTTTTAACCCACTTCCCGTGATCCAATCGAGCTGACATTTTGCACACCGACTCGTTGTGCGTGACAATTAATGTTCGTGAAAAAACTGTTTCCAAAATGTTACACTTTTTAGGACAAAAAATATTATATTTAATTACCAATTGCTTACTGGTGCAATGCAATCATCTGACCCATAGGTGGCAGCCATCTCAAGCCAGTGGACGAGAGGACTCTAGCCGCCACGCATATAAAGGATTTAGAGTGAAAAACTTAGTTTTTACGGGTCAATTTTTATTATTATTACACGCTTTTAATGAACTCTGTCTGTTGTTGTCGTTGTTGTTGTTGTCGTTGTTGTTGTTGTCGTTGTTGTTGTTGTATCCTCAAATTTGTAACTCAATTTTAACTCACTTCCCAATGTGGTATCGACTGCAAACTTTGTATACTTATGTCATACTGATGACAACACGATATTCTATCATTAAAAATGTAACACATATTTTAAAACAATCTTTTTTACGACTCTAATTGTCCACGTTGCCTGTAAATCACCACGTGGTCCCTTACGTCACGGCAAGCCTCGGGGAGCCATTGCTTGTGATGAACCGATGGTTCAAGCAAAGCCTGGGCCTGCTGATTAGACAGTGAAAGTGGAAACGGGTCCAGAGTTTTTGCTTGTGATGAACCGATGGTTCAAGCAAAGCCTGGGCCTGCTGATGAGACATTGAAAGTGGAAACGGGTCCAGAGTTTCTGCTTGTGATGAACCGATGGTTCAAGCAAAGCCTGGGCCTGCTGATGAGACATTGAAAGTGGAAACGGGTCCAGAGTTTTTGCTTGTGTTGAACCGATGGTTCAAGCAAAGCCTGGCCTGCTGATGAGACATTGAAAGTGGAAACAGGTCCAGAGTTTTTGTTTGTGTTGAACCGATGGTTCAAGCAAAGCCTGGTCTTGCTGATGAGACATTGAAAGTGGAAACAGGTCCAGAGTTTTTGTTTGTGTTGAACCGATGGTTCAAGCAAAGCCTGCCCCTGCTGATGAAACATTGAATGTTGAAACCGGTCCAGAGTTTTTGCTTGTGATGAACCGATGGTTCAAGCAAAGCCTGGGCCTGCTGTTGAGACAGTGAAAGTGGAAACGGGTCCAGAGTTTTTGCTTGTGTTGAACCGATGGTTCAAGCAAAGCCTGGGCCTGCTGATGAAACAGTGAAAGTGGAAACGGGTCCAGAGTGTTTGCTTGTGATGAACCGATGGTTCAAGCAAAACCTGGGCCTGCTGATGAGCCAGTGAAAGTGGAAACGGGTCCAGAATTTCTGCTTGTGTTGAACCGATGGTTCAAGCAAAGCCTGGCTCTGCTGATGATACATTGAATGTGGAAACGGGTCCAGAGTTTTTGCTCGTGATGAACCGATGGTTCAAGCAAAGCCTGGGCCTGCTGATGAAACATTGAATGTTGAAACCGGTCCAGAGTTTTTGCTCGTGTTTAAAACAAATGTGCGGCTGACAAGGTGCACTCCCAGAAGGTGGCGGTGCCGCTGACGGCATGTGCACGTAACTACTAAATCAATAATTCTCATATCTCGTTTTTAAGTCGACAGAGAGAGAGAGACTAACAGGGAAAGGGAGAAAGTGGATCATCACAGGGTGGAGTGGGATGGGACGACTCCCCCACAGCCCCTCCCCCTTTCCCCCCCAGCCCCTCCCCCCTTTCCCCCACAGCCCCTCCCCCCTTTCCCCCACAGCCCCTCCCCCCTTTCCCCCACAGCCCCTCCCCCTTTCCCCGCAGCCCCTCCCCCTTTCCCCCCCAGCCCCTCCCCCCTTTCCCCCCACAGCCCCTCCCCCTTTCCCCCGCAGCCCCTCCCCCTTTCCCCCCAGCCCCTCCCCTTTCCCCCCACAGCCCCTCCCCCCTTTCCCCCCCAGCCCCTCCCCCTTTCCCCCCCAGCCCCTCCCCCTTTCCCCCACAGCCCCTCCCCCCTTCCCCCACAGCCCTCCCCCTTTCCCCCGCAGCCCCTCCCCCCTTTCCCCCCCAGCCCCTCCCCCCTTTCCCCACAGCCCCTCCCCCTTTCCCCCCAGCCCCTCCCCCCTTTCCCCACAGCCCTCCCCTTTCCCCCCCAGCCCCTCCCCCCTTTCCCCCCCAGCCCCTCCCCCTTCCCCCACAGCCCCTCCCCCTTCCCCCCACAGCCCCTGCCCCCTTCCCCCCCAGCCCCTCCCCCTCTCCCCCCATAGCCCCTCCCCCCTTTCCCCCCTTTCCCCCACAGCCCCTCCCCCTCTCCCCCCACAGCCCCTCCCCCTCTCCCCCCCACAGCCCCTCCCCTCTCCCCCCACAGCCCCTCCCCCCACAGCCCCTCCCCCCTTCCCCCCCACTCAGAGGAGTCAAAACATAAAAAGAAATCCGCGTCACCGCCAGAGGCAGCGCGTGTGTCCCAGGCGCCAACAAACACCCCCCCCCCNGCGCGCTCCAACGTCCGAATGGTTGCGTCCAAGTGTTGAGGCGAGATGGGGGCGGGGGGCGCGAGACGTTGGTGGTGGGGGGGGGAGGTCGGAATGGACTCGTCTCATTCATTTGCATGGTGAGCAGAGCCAACGGGTCGCGCGTTTCTCGCTCTCTCATCCTCCTCTATCTCTTATTCTTCTCTTCCTACTCCTCCCTCCGATTTCTCCCTCTCGCTCCCACGTCTCCCTCCCTCTCCTCCTACTCCTCTTCTCTCTTTGCTGCGTCTGCGGCAACGGTGTCGACGGCGGCCGGGAGACGTTACGCGCCGATTGATTAGTATTGCGACGGCCTCTTCTTCTCGACATTGTTACCGCTGTGGTATCTAACGGGAGATCGAGGGAGCGCACCGACAGAGACACAGAGACACAGAGAGAGACAGAGACACAGACAGAGAGACAGACAGAGACACAGACACACAGAGAGACGTAGGCGAAAGCAGTGGGGTCATTGTTACAGCGCTGTGATTTTAACAGCTCCCCCCCCTCTCCTCTCTCTCCATCTCCCCCAATTCTCTTCGTCTCCATCTTCTCTAGCTCTCTCCTCCATCTCCGCGTCTCTCTCGCTCTCTCTGTGGTTCCTCTACACAGAGTGTCGTCCATATCCCACTCTCTCTCTCTCTCTCCCCATCTCCTATTGAAGCTCTCCTCCCATCTCCCCTCCGACGTCGTCATCATCGTATCTCTCCCGCTCTCTCCACAATCTCTCTTCGCTCTCTCCCATCCATCTCCCTCCATCTCTCTTCTCTGCCCCCCCCNTCTTTTCGCTCTCCCTCTCTCTCGGCCCCCCCCNTTCTCTCTGCCCCCCCCCCCCATCTTCGCTCTCCCCCCCTCTCTTCTCGGCCCCCCCCCCTCTCGCCCTCTTTCTCCTCTTTGCTCTCCCTCCATCTCCCCCCTCTCTCTGCCCCCCTCTCTTCTTTGACCCCCCTCTCTTCTCTGCCCCCCCCCTCTTCCCCCTCTCTCTTTGCCCCCCCTCTCTCTTCGCTCTCCCCCTCTCTTCTCTTCGCTCCCCGCTCTTTTCTCTCCCCCTCCCTCTCTTCTCTGCCCCCCCCCCCTCTCTTCGCTCTCCCCCCTCTTCCCCCCTCTCTCTTTGCCCCCCCTCTTTTCTCTCCCCCCCCCTCTCTTCGCTCTCCCCTCCATCTCTCTCTCTCCCCCCCCCCTCTTCTCTACCCCTCTCTTCTCTACCCCTCTCGCCCCCTCTCTCTTCGCTCTCCCCTCTCCCCCTCTCTCTCTTCTCCCCCCCCCTCTCCCCCCTCTCTCTTCGCTCTCCCCTCCATCTCCCCCCCCTCTCTCTCTTCTCCCCCCCTCTCCCCCTCTCTCTTCGCTCTCCCTCCATCTCCCCCCCNTCTCTCTCTTCTCCCCCCCTCTCCCCCTCTCTCTTCGCTCTCCCTCTCTCCCCCCCCTCTCTCTCCCCCCCATCTTCTCTGCCCCCCTCTCTCTGCTCTGGTCGCCATGGCGCTGTCGTCTCGTCTGCTCGCTGCTGCTGCTGCAGCCTTCCTCGGAGTCGTCTGCCTCGCACAGAGAGGTGAGCACACACACACATACACACCTACATACACATACACACGTACACACACGTGTACACACACACACGTACACACACACACAGATACACACACANACATNCACACACACACNGATNCACACACANACAGACACACACACACNGACACACACACACACACACACACACACACACACACGCACACACACACACAGACACACACACAGACACACACGTGTACACACACAGACACACTCACATACATACACACACGTACACACACACACGTACACACACATACACACACCTACATACACACGTACACACACACACGTGTACACACGTACACACACGTACACACACACACGTGTACACACACGTGTACACACACACACACACGTACACACACACAGACACACACACACGTGTACACACGTAGTCACAGACACACATACACACACACACGTGTACACACAGTACACACACACACGTACACACACACACGTACACACACACACGCACACACATGTACACACACACGCACACACGCACGTACACACGTACACACTCACGTGTACACACGTAGACACAGACACACACAGACACACACGTGTACCACGTACACACACACACGTACACACACACACGTACACACACAAACACACGCACACACACACACGCACATACACACACGTACACACACAGACGCACACACACAAATACACACACACGTACACACACACACGCATACACACGTACACACACACACACACGTACACACACACACGTACACACACACACACCACACACATACACATACACACACGTACACACACAGAAGCACACACACACATACATACGTACACACACACACAATACACACGCACACGTACACACACGTACACACACACACACGCACACACACACAAACGCACACACAAACACACGCACAAACACAGATACACACACACNTCACACACACGTACACAGACACGCACACACAGACGTGTACACATACACACGTAACACGCACACACATACACACACACACACNCACACGTACACGCACACACTAACACGCGCACACACACAGACACACACGCACACACAGAACCACACACCGCACACACAACACATACACACCTACACACAGCCACACGTACACGCACACACACAACCACACACACCACCACACACAGACGCGCGCGGTACACACGTACACACACGCACACACACACCGCACACTGCAAAGACAAAGATCCCCCGTGTAGCCTCAACAGGCTGAGGGGCAAGTGCTGTTACAGCACCTATGAAGGCCGCACGGTGGCACACGAGGGGTGGGTGGCCAGCACCACGCCCGGCCGCCTTTGTGCTCCCCAGTGGCGAGTTTCACACGCACGAGGTACTCATGCTGTCTGTGTACACACACACACACATCCATACACACATACTCACATCTCAAGTACACACACACACACAATACACACACACATACACATTGTGTGTGNGTCTGTGTGCATCATTTGCTGTGTGCGTGTGTGGGAGCGGTGGTGCAGTGGTAGCGCGCCGCGCTACGCACCTGGCACCCGAGTTCGATTCCGCTCACGGCCAACACCAGTGACGATTATCTGAACCGGTCCTGGGCCTCTCCTAGGTCGACTCAGCNTCAAATGAGTACCTGGTGCGGTGTGTAGTAAACATCGCCACTGGGAGACAAAGGCGGTCGGGCGTGAGCTGGCCACCCACCCCNTCGTGTGCCGTGCCGGCCTTAATAGGTGCTCGCTAACAGCACTTGCCCCTACAGTCTGTTGAGGCTACACGGGGATCTTTGTTGTTGTTGTTGTTTTTGGTGCGTTGGTTGCGTAACGCTGCGTAAAGCTACCGCTAGCTGCTCTGTCCCTCCGCACGAAGCTTCGGGTCTTCTCGGCCACGCTCTCATGCCCCTCATCATCTCTCCCTCCTTCCCCATCCCTCCCCNTCCTCATCCCTCCCCCTCCCTCATCCCTCCCATCCCTCCATCCCTCCCATCCCTCCCTCCCCATCCCTCCCTCCCTCATCCCTCCCATCCCTCCCATCCTCCNTCCTCATCCCTCCTCCCCATCCNTCCCCTCCTCCCNATCCTCCTCCCCTCCTCCTCCTCCNTCCTCCTCCNTCCTCCCTCCTCCNTCCCCTCCCCATCCTCCTCCCCTCTCCTCCTCNTCCTCCTCCCCTCCTCCTCCCCATCCCCTCCCTCCCCTCCNTCCNTCCCTCCTCCNTCCTCATCCTCCCTCCTCCTCCNTCCTCCCCTCCNTCCTCCCTCCCTCCTCCTCCCTCCCATCCTCCCCATCCCATCCCCCCCATCCCTCCTCCCTCCTCATCCCATCCCTCCTCACTCCCCCTCCTCCTCATCCCTCCCCCTCCCTCCCTCCTCCTCCTCCTCCCTCCCCNTCCCTCCCTCCTCCCNTCCCTCCTCCTCCCTCCTCATCCNTCCCTCCTCCCTCCTCCNCCTCCNTCCTCCTCNCCNTCCCTCCCCCCNTCCNTCCTCCTACCTNCTCCTCCCATCCTCCNTCCCCATCCTCCCTCCTCCTCCCTCCCCTCACCTCCNTCCTCCCCTCCTCCCATCCCTCCCTCCCCNTCCCTCCNTCCTCCTNATCCTCCTCCNTCCTCCCCNTCCNTCCNTCCCNTCCCTCCCTCCTCCTCCCTCCTCCCNTCCNTCCTCCCATCCTCCCTTCCATCCNTCCTCCTCCTCCTCCCCTCCTCCTCCCTCCCTCCCTCCCCCCTCCCCTCCCTCCTCCTCCCTCCCATCCTCCTCCTCCCCTCCTCCCTCCCCATCCCTCCNTCCCATCCCTCCNTCCCCTCATCCCTCCTCCCTCCTCCCTNCCTCCTCCNTCCCTCCCCATCCCTCCTCCCATCCCTCTCTCCCTCCCTTCCCATCCCTCCNTCCCTCCCTCCCCATCCCTCCCTCCCCATCCCTCTCTCCCTCCCTCCCCATCCCTCCCTCCCTCCCTCCCCATCCCTCCTCCCTCCCTCTCTCCCTCCCTCCCCATCCCTCTCTCCCTCCTCCCATCCCTCCTCCTCCTCATCCCTCCTCCCTCCTCCCTACCTCCCCATCCTCCTCCCATCCCTCCTCCCCATCCCTCCTCCCTCCCTTACCCATCCCTCCCTCCCTCCCATCCNTCCCTCCCCATCCCTCCCTCCTCCTCATCCCTCCTCCCTCCTCCCTACCTCCCATCCCTCCCTCCCCATCCCTCCCTCCTCCTCCCTCCNTCATCTCTCCCTCCTCACTCCCTCCTCATCCCTCCCTTCTCTACGCTTGCGAAACCTCTCCCAAGGCCTGCAATGTTCCGTGCGAAACGTCGTACAGCCCCGCATGTCTCTCTAAGCATCTTCGCCGGTTAGAAACGTTCAGGGGCTGGACCAGAGGTCGCAAACGGGTTTTGATTCCTTACCCGTACCCGGCCGCACCAGGGTCGCAAATGGGTACCCGTACCCGGCCGGGTACGGGTAGCCGGGTATCGGGTAGGGTACGGGTATCGGGTACCCGGTTGTGACCTCTGGGCAGGACCCTGCCACTGAGAATTGTCCTTGTAGCCAAAGTAGCTACACAAGCAGCTACACATGTAGCTACTAATGTAGCAGCAGCTTCAGATGTAGTAGCTGCTACAACAGATGTAGCAGCAGCTACTACAGATGTAGTAGCTGCTGCTACAGATGTAGTAGCTGCTGCTACAGATGTAGTTGCAGCTACTACAGATGTAGTTGCAGCTACTACAGATGTAGTTGCAGCTACTACAGATGTAGTTGCAGCTACTACAGATGTAGTTGCAGCTACTACAGATGTAGTTGCAGCTACTACAGATGTAGTTGCAGCTACTACAGATGTAGTTGCTGCTGCTACAGATGTAGTTGCAGCTGCTACAGATGTAGTTGCAGCTACTACAGATGTAGTAGCTACTACAGATGTAGTAGCTGCTACTACAGATGTAGTAGTTGCTACAGATGTAGTAGCAGCTGCTGCTACAGATGTAGTAGCAGCTGCTGCTACAGATGTAGTAGCAGCTGCTGCTACAGATGTAGTTGCAGCCACTACCGATGTAGTAGTAGCAGCTACTACAGATGTAGTTGCAGCTACTACAGATGTAGTAGCTGCTACAGATGTAGTAGCAGCTCCAGATGTAGTAGCAGCTACTACACATGTAGTAGCAACTACTACCGATCTAGTAGCAGCTACTACCGATGTAGTAGTAGCTACTACATTTGTAGTAGTAGCTGCTACTACTACATTTGTAGCAGCTGCTACCGATGTAGTAGCAGCTACTACATCTGTAGTAGCAGCTACTACAGATGTAGCAGCTGCTACTACATCTGTAGTAGTAGCTACTACTACAGATGTAGTAGCTACTACATCTGTAGTAGTAGCTACTATAGATGTAGCAGCTGCTACTACGGGCCCCGCATTCTGCAAGGGCCTCGCGCTAAACGCTTTCAAGCCATCAATTCCGATCCAGTGATTCTGCACTTGCTCTATTGCTATAGTACTATACCGCCTTCAACTTTTACGAACTCCCTGGGTGTTTCAGGTTAGCGATGCGTCGCATAATCTGGCTGTGTAGCAAAATGGGAAAAATACAATAACTTTGCATTGCAAGTTACACATTTGCGTTTTAATATTTAAGTGCGTTCGGATCCGGACAAAGTCCCATCGGTGAGCTCCTCCGGCACGGCGATCACCTGCACCGCTCCTTGGGCCGCCTCTAGGTCGACTCGGCCTCAAATGAGTACCCTGTGTAGCTGTGTGTAGTAAACATCGCCACTGGGGAGACAAAGGCGGCCGGGCGTGGTGCTGGCCACCCACCCACTCGTGTGCCGTGCCGGCCTTCATAGGCGGTGGTGCTACTCGCTAGCAGCACTTGCCCCTACAGTCTGTGATGGCTATACGGGGGATCTTTGTCTTTGTGTCATTGTTACGTATCGTTGTGTTTGTGGGGGGAGGGGGAGCGGTGGCACGGTGGTTAGCGCACTGCGCTACGAACCCGGCAGATTCCCGGTCATGGACCTCCCCACCCTAGGTCGGCTCAGCCTTAAATGAGTACAGTACTTGGTGTGGGTATGTTACGTATCGGCAGCGTTGGGNATACAAAGGCGGTCGGGCGTGGTGCTGGCTACCCCCTCGTGTGACAGCGTGCCGGCCTTCATAGGGTGCTGCTGCTACTCGCCAACAGCACTTGCCCCAACAATCTGTCGAGGCTATACGGGGGTGGGGGAGTTCTTTGTATTTGTGTCCCTGCTTTTGTCGTGTTAATCGACAACCGGTTACCGATAAAAACCGGTAACCAAACCATGGGGAAACGTCAGCAAACGAATGACGGCACGGTGAGAGCGAGCGAGCGAACAGCTGAAGATCGTTCCTCCTCGATTTAAAGCTTCTTTCGTGACTGCAGGGATTCATCTTCTTGGTTCTTTCGGTAAAGTCACGTAGAAGGAAAATAATAAAAATAAACGTAATAAAATACAATTCTCACGACGTTTCGGCCACAACGCAAGCAGCCGTCCTCAGGTGAAGAACAGGTCTGTCGGAAAGACAGCGTCATTCAGTCATTCAGACGCTGTGTTTCAGACAGACCTGTTCTTCACCTGAGGACGGCTGCTTGCGTTGTAGCCGAAACGTCGTGAGAATTGTATTTTATTATGTTTTATTTATTATTTTATTATTTCCCTTCTACGTGACTTTACCGAAAGAACCAAGAAGATCTATTTTTGTTGTTTTCGAAGCGAGCCTGACCATCACAAATGATGGTCCAACGAGACAGGGTCGTCGTCGTCGTCACGGTCATCATCACATGCTCAGCAGCAGACAGTCTCACCGCGTGGTGGCGCCGATTCGAAATGTGGAGGGAAAAAAACGAATTAGCAGGAACCCGGAGAAAATGTATTCCATGCGACCACGGGGAGAGAGACGCAGACTCCAAATATACAGCAGCAGCAGGCGTTAGGGTCGGGATGGAACCCACGACCTCCTGTACACCAGGCGAGGTAGTTAACATCTCCTAGCCACCGTGATGATGATGAGAGAGAGAGAGAGACGCAGACTCCAAATATACAGCAGGAGGCGTCAGGGTCGTGATGGAACCCACTACCTCCTGTAGACCAGGCGAGGTAGTTAACATCTCCTAGCCACCGTGATGATGATGATAANGAGAGAGAGAGACGCAACTCCAAATATACAGCAGCAGGCGTCAGGGTCGGGATGGAACCCACGACCTCCTGTAGACCAGGCGAGGTAGTAAACATCTCCTAGCCACCGTGATGATGATGATGAGAGAGAGACACGCAGACTCCAAATATACAGCAGCAGGCGTCAGGGTCGTGATGGAACCCACTACCTCCTGTAGACCAGGCGAGGTAGTGAACATCTCCTAGCCACCTTGATGATGATGATGAGAGAGAGAGACGCAGACTCCAAATATACAGCAGCAGGCGTCAGGGTCGGGATGGAACCCACGGCCTCCTGTACACCAGGCGAGGTAGTTAACATCTCGTAGCCACCGTGATGATGATGATGAGAGAGAGAGACGCAGACTCCAAATATACAGCAGCAGGCGTCAGGGTCGTGATGGAACCCACTACCTCCTGTACACCAGGCGAGGCAGTAAACATCTCCTAGCCACCGTGATGATGATGATGAGAGAGAGACACGCAAACTCCAAATATACAGTATACAGCAGCAGGCGTCAGGGTCGGGATGGAACCCACGACCTCCTGTAGACCAGGCGAGGTAGTAAACATCTCCTAGCCACCGTGATGATGATGAGAGAGAGAGAGAGAGACGCAGACTCCAAATATACAGCAGCAGGCGTCAGGGTTGGGATCTAACCCACGACCTCCTGTATACCAGGCGAGGTCGTTAACATCTCACCACCGTGATGATGAGAGAGAGACGCAGACTCCAAATATACAGCAGCAGGCGTCAGGGTCGGGATGGAACCCACGGCCTCCTGTATACCAGGCGAGGTAGTTAACATCTCGTAGCCACCGTGATGATGATGATGAGAGAGAGAGACGCAGACTCCAAATATACAGCAGCAGGCGTCAGGGTCGGGATGGAACCCGCGACCTCCTGTACACCAGGCGAGGTAGTTAACATCTAGCCACCGTGATGATGATGATGAGAGAGACACAGACTCCAAATATACAGCAGCAGGCGTCAGGGTCGGGATGGAACCCACGACCTCCTGTACACCAGGCGAGGTAGTTAACATCTCCTAGCCACCGTGATGATGANGAGAGAGAGAGACGCAGACTCCAAATATACAGCAGGCGTCAGGGTCGGGATGGAACCCACGACCTCCTGTACACCAGGCGAGGTAGTTAACATCTCCTAGCCACCGTGCCCCCCCCCCTCCTCCTCCATAAGGTTACCGGTTAATCCAACATCATCCACAACAAAAACCGGTTCGCGCTGTTGGCAGGGCTGGAATAACCGCCTGGATTCTGACGCGGATTAAATCGTCCCACAATGCAACGTGCCAGCGACGTAAACATTTTTTTTCCCCGTTGAATACAATCGAGTTGATGATTGCATACTCTTAGTTCTTTCGGTAAAGTCACCATGTAGGTAAAAAATGAAATTAAAATTAATAAAAATAAAACAATAAAATCACGACGTTTCGGAGGCAACACAAGTCTCCGTCATCAGGTGGGACCGTCACAGCCAGATTTGCTGCATCAAGTGATGATTGCATCTTGATTTGAAGCTTTCGTCACTGCAGGAATCCATACTCCTTGGTTCCTTCAGTAAACTCGCGTGGGTAGAAAATTAATAGATCTCGACGATCGAAACGTCGCGACGATCTATTAATGTTCCATCTCCGAGACTTTACCGACAGAATCAAAGAGAGTTGATGATTGATCATCAGCAAGCACTTTGTGTGACCTTTTGAAGGAATGGTGGGCGAGTTGGTGTGGGTGTGTGTGTGGTGGGATTGTTGGTGGACTGCTGTGCGTGTAAACCAGCGGTAGTGTAGTGTGTAGTGTAGTGGGTAGTGTAGCGTGTAAACCAGCGGTAGTGTAGTGTGTAAACCAGTGGTAGTGTAGTGGGTAGTGTAGTGTGTAAACCAGTGGTAGTGTAGTGGGTAGTGTAGTATGTAAACCAGCTGTAGTGTAGTGGGTAGTGTAGTGTGTAAACCAGTGGTAGTGTAGTGGGTAGTGTAGTGTGTAAACCAGCGGTAGTGTAGTGGGTAGTGTAGTGTGTAAACCAGCGGTAGTGTAGTGTGTAGTGTAGCGTGTAAACCAGCGGTAGTGTAGTGTGTAGTGTAGCGTGTAAACCAGCGGTAGTGTAGTGGGTAGTGTAGTGTGTAAACCAGCGGTAGTGTAGCGGGTAGTGTAGCGTGTAAACCAGCGGTAGTGTAGTGTGTAGTGTAGTGTGTAAACCAGCGGTAGTGTAGCGGGTAGTGTAGCGTGTAAACCAGCGGTAGTGTAGTGTGTAGTGTAGCGTGTAAACCAGCGGTAGTGTAGCGGTGTAGTGTAGTGTGTAAACCAGCGGTAGTGTAGTGTGTAGTGTAGCGTGTAAACCAGCGGTGGTGAGTGGGTAGTGTAGTGTGAAACCGCGGTAGTGAGCGGGTAGTGTAGTGTGAAACCGCGGTAGTGAGTGGGTAGTGACGTGTAAACCAGCGGTAGTGAGCGTGTAGTGTAGTGTGAAACCGCGGTAGTGTAGTGGTAGTGNACGTGTAAACCAGCGGTAGTGTAGTGGTAGTGTGTAAACCAGCGTAGTGTAGTGGGTAGTGTAGTGTGTAAACCAGCGGTAGTGAGTGGGTAGTGTAGTGTGAAACCAGCGGTAGTGAGTGGGTAGTGTGTAAACCAGCGGTAGTGTAGTGTAGTAGTGACGTGTAAACCAGCGGTAGTGTAGTGGTAGTGTAGTGTGAAACCGCGGGTAGTGTAGTGTGAAACCGCGGTAGTGTAGTGTGTAGTGTAGTGTGTAAACCAGCGGTAGTGAGTGGGTAGTGTAGTGTGAAACCGCGGTAGTGAGTGGGTATTGACGTGTAAACCAGCGGTAGTGAGTGGGTAGTGTAGCGTGTAAACCAGCGGTAGTGTAGTGGGTAGTGTAGTGTGTAAACCAGCGGTAGTGTAGTGTGTAGTGTAGTGTGTAAACCAGCGGTAGTGTAGTGTGTAGTGTAGTGTGTAAACCAGCGGTAGTGTAGCGGGTAAACCAGCCACCCTTCACAATTGCTCGCTAACAGCATTTGCCCCAAACAGTCCGTTAAGGTTATACGGGGAGGGTCTTTGTACAGCTGTATTGTGTGTGTGTTGGTGGTGGTGAGCTCCTCNGGCAGGCAAGGCTGCGTTGGCTGGGTCATGTAGCCCGCATGCCCAGCCACCGCATGCCTCAACAGCCGGATCGAGGGGGCTAGACGGGCGCGGCACGGGCTAGAGAAGAGATGGAGTGAGTGGTACAGGAGGGTGGAGTGAGTGGACTTGCCGATGACTGGTACCAGCGGTGTCAAGATCGGCCTCAGTGGAGGAGGCTCGTGAAGGACGCTACTGGGCAGTTGGAGGCAGTCGCCCTCCAGCAACAACGGAGGGCGGAGGAGCGACGCTCACAACAACGAGCGGAGCGCCGGGTGGCTAAAGCACAGCAAGTTGGCACAGTAGGGGGCACAGGTGGTGCATCAGCCAGTCATCTCGGTCATCTCGGTCAGTCGACCCGTGGCACCTGGATCTGCCCGTGACCTCCTGCCAGCAGGCGTTCGACACTTCACGTGGTAGCCTCAAGGTGCACATGGCCTGGCACGAGCGTCGTGGTGACGTCACCGCCACTTAGTGGCGAATGGCGGTTGCTGTTGCTGTTGTTGGTGGTACAAGCGTCACGGGTGTGTATGCATCAATTAGCTGTGGTGGCTGGGTCGGTGATTGGGTGTGTGGTGGCTGGGTGGGTGGGTGAGTGTGTGGGTGGCTGGGTGGGTGGGTGGCTGGGTGGCGGGTGGGTGACTGGGTGGGTGACTGGGTGGGTGACTGGGTGGGTGACTGGGTGGGTGGGTGACTGGGTGAGTGATTGGGTGGGTGACTGGGTGGGTGACTGGGTGGGTGGGTGGCTGGGTGACTGGGTGAGTGGCTGGGTGGGTGGGTGGGTGAGTGGGTGGGTGGCTGGGTGGGTGGGTGACTGGGTGGGTGGCTAGGTGGTTGGCTGGCTGGCTGGGTGGGTGGCTGGGTGGGTGGGTGGCTGGGAGGGTGGCGGGGTGGCTGGTGGGTGGCTGGGTGGGTGGGTGGCTGAGTGACTGGGTGAGTGACTGGGTGAGTGACTGGGTGAGTGACTGGGTGAGTATGTGAGTGACTGGGTGAATGACTGGGTGAGTGCGTGAGTGACTGGGTGAGTGACTGGGTGAGTGACTGGGTGACTGGGTGACTGGCAGGTGGGTGGGTGAGTGAGTGACTGGGTGAGTGCGTGAGTAACTGGGTGAGTGTTGATGAACGCGTGCCTGAGTTATTGATTCAGCACGTGATTGAGTGAGCGTGTGTTCGTAAGTTATTGAGTGTGTGTGTGCGCGTTATTGAATACGCGTTTGCGTGAGTTATTGAGTGAGTGTGCGAGTGACAGGGTGAGTGTCTATGAATGAACGAGTGAGAGCGATTGAGTGAGTGCGTGGTTGGGTGGGCGAGAGCGTTCCTGGGCCCAGTGTGAGATGATTGGTTTATATGTGGGCGGGTGAGCGTGGGTGGGCGTGGGTGAGCGTGGGTGAGCGGGTGGGTGGGTGAACGAGTGGGTGAGTGAGTGGGCGAGCGTGGGTGAGCGGGTGAGCATGGGTGGGCGGGTGAGCGTGGGTGGGCGAGCGAGTGAGCGTGAGTCGGCGGGTGAGCGTGGGTGAGCGGGTGAGCGTGGGTGAGCGTGGAGGGCGTGTGGGCGAGTGGGCGAGTGAGCGTGGGTGAGCGGGTGGGCGGGTGAGCGTGGGTGAGCGTGTGGGCGAGTGAGCGAGTGGGCGAGTGAGCATTGGTGGGCGGGTGATCGAGTGGGTGATCGAG
>WFAB01002692.1:0-29177 GCA_018977245.1 Lethenteron camtschaticum | reverse complement strand
GAATCTGGAGGAGGAGGAGAAGTGTCTCGCCAACGTGAAACGCGTCGAGGAGGAGAAGCGCCTTGAGCAGGAGCAGCGCCTTGCCAGCATTGCAACCATCACCACCACCGCTACCGCCGGCAACTCCACCCCCACCCCTGCCACCACCACCGCCACCACCACCACTGCCACCCACCACCACCGCCACCACCACCCCACTGCCACTGATGCTGTTGCCGCCACTGCCACAAACCCGCCGCCACCACCACCGCCACCACCGCCACGACCGCCGTCACCACCGCCACCACAGCCACCCGCCAACGCCACAACTGCCGCCACCGCATCCACCGCCACCACTGCCACTGACGCTGTTGCCGCCACTGCCACAAAACCCTCCGCCACCACTGCCACCTCCACCACTGCCATCACCACCACCGCCGCCACCACCACCACCGCAGTAACCACCACCGCCGCCACCACCGCCGCCACCACCACCGCCACCACCGCCGCCACCGACACCGCCGCCGCCACCACTACCACCGCCGCCACCACCACCACCGCTGCAACCACCACCGCCACCGCATCCACCTCTGACACTCCTGTACAGGGCCCGATTGCTCCAAGCTTTGGAGAAGAGGGCTTCCAAGCAGAGAAGATGGATAAGAAGACAGAGGTGGAACAGGAAGAGGAGAAGGTGGAGGAAGAGGTTGAGGAGGAACAGGAGGAGGGAATGGAGAAGACAGAGAATGGAGAGAAGATGGTGGTGGAGGATGAAGAGGAGGAGATGGAGGACGAGACAAAGCAGGAGGTGGAGGAGGTGCAGGTGGTGGAGGTGGTGATGCAGGGAAAGAAGAGGAAGCGAGGGGGCCTTGCTCGCGTGGCGAGAGCGATCACCTCCCTCCTCCGCCGCGTGCTGCTTTGTGGTGGCATGTCCACCCAGAGCCACTCCTGTAAAGAATAAGGTTCAATACCATTGTTGTTGCTGGCACTTTAAACTTTGTGAAATAAACCCATGATGACACAACATAACGTTGAATTGCTTGCAAGTGTAATAAAGGACTCGTTCACTGGGTCTGTCTCCGTTGTCCTTTATTTGGGTTCTTTACACTTGTCCCACACGGCCCTCGCTCAGAGCCTCCCCGCTTAGCAGCTCGACAGCTGCCTTCGCTCACGTAGCCTTTCGCGCTCCTGCAGCTCCGCTGTGCAGTCCTCCGGCTGCTCTCACTGCAGCTCCACCGCTGCTCCCTGTTCCCCCGTGCTCGTCACCGCTGGCCGACGGTGCCGAGTCTTACTGTGTGTGGCGATCTCGCCACTCTCCAACCTCCGCACTGTGTGGCCTCACTCTGTCTCTATTCCCAACACTCTCCCGTTTCTTCCGGTATCTCTCCCTTAAGACCTCATCCCTCTCTCTCACGTGACCTAACTCCTCCCCCCGTGACGTCATATCCGCGAGGCCGTTTATGCCCGCATTACACAAGTATACTACTGTTTGTATGTACATGGATCTGTACTTTTGTGTATGTCCACTCGTGTGTGGGTGTGTGTACATGGGAGTGTATATGTGTACTCGTGTATGATTATGCATTGGAACAAACAAATTTTTTTATATTGTGTCGTACAAATAATTTAGGGGAAACGTGGTAGGAATGCGCCACCTCAACAGGGAACTACAGGGATGAGACTCCCCGCTCGTGGTGCTAAATGAATGAAAACAGCGCCACTGAGCAGACAGAGCCCCGCCCCTACAGCTCGTGAGTGTAACGTAGTGAGTGTGACCAGCGAACTGCCACGATGCTGCCAGGTAAGGGTAAACTTGTGTGATGGAGATGCTTCACCTGAAACTCGCCTCCACACGTGTTCGCTATGAACATTGTAACAATAAGGGACGATCAGTCATCTTTAACATAGCAGGTCTTTATTGTTCTGCAAGTATATTAACGTTAAAACTCGTAGAAACACATGCACACTCGTGTGTGAATGTACAACGCTGTATATACAGTCGTGTTTGGATGCACACTCGTCCGTGTTTTTTTTAAAAGGAAAACTATGGTAGCAATAACGTACGATTAGTCATTTTAAAAACAAATCAGGTCTTTATTAATCTGCAAGAAAACTCACGTTAATACTCGTATCGAAATCTTATTAATACGCAGGCTCAAACAGGAAAGGAACTAGGCAAATTATTTCCCAATAGGAATTTAACAGTTAAAAGATATTCTTGAAATCAAACACGTAAACGTCGATTTCCCCTTTGACGTCCTTTTCGACTGAAGCCATTCGTCCAAAGTATAAAATTGTTGTCATTCTGAAATAAGTGAACACTTCTGGAACTTTAAAGGAAGACATTCATCTGAACACATTATAGAGTATTCACAACATCACTCTAGCTTGAAGTCCTAGAAATCACCGAAAANTATATATAAGCGACACGAATATGACTCTCCAGCCACTCCACTATATCAAGCCATCTATCAGGATGCAACTGCATGGGGTCGAAAGAGGAATTTCGTTGAGGACTCATGACAACATTTTTACTCTTTGATGATGCCTGTGAAGTGTTGCTGACCGTGAAAATGCTTCCAACACATAGAGCAATCAAACGGTTTTGTTAAAAGAATTACACCAGTTTGTAGTGCTGGAAATCACTGATATAATCAATTGCACCTAATAAATTGATCTAACAGAGACACAACGTGCACATTCCAGGACTTTACCAGAAGTACTCAATACTTTGATTATCCAGCCACTCCAGCAGCCATTTCTCATTATCAACCTGCATGGGGTCGAAATAGGAATTGTCGTCAGGGCTCAGTACATCCACTACATCCACGCATCTCTCAGGATCCACCTGCATAGGTTCGAAAGATGCATTTTTTAGGACTCATTGCAGCACTCTGTATTTCTCCTTTTGATTTCACTTTCATTGCGGATCTTCTCATGCTTGTTTCGGGGTGATGACCGTGTCCTCTCCAACGGAGAACAATTGAATGGCTTCTCGCCCGTGTGTGTTTTCTGGTGACGATGAAGATTTGATTTCCGTGAAAATGGCTTCCCACACAGAGAGCAATTGAACGCCTTCTCGCCCGTGTGTGTTTTTTGGTGAGTGTGAAGATCTGCTTTACGGGCAAATGCCTTCACACAGAGCAATTGAATGGCTTCTCACCCGTGTGTGTTTTTTGGTGATTGCGAAGAGTTGATGAATCTGCAAATGCCTTCCCACACACAGAGCAATTGAATGGCTTCTCGCCCGTGTGTGTTTTTGGTGACTTTGAAGAATTGTTTTCCATGCAAATGCCTTCCCACACACAGAACAATGGAATGGCTTCTCGCCCGTATGTGTTTTCTGGTGTATGTTAAGAGTTGATTTCGCGAAAACGCCTTCCCACACACGGAGCAATTGAAAGGCTGCTCACCGTGTGTGCGTGGCGCTGCGGAGAGTTGTTCTGCTCCATGTGACTGATTCTTCAGAGCAGAGTAACAGTCGCGGGTGTTGTTGATTATTAAAGGCAAACTCTAAGCTGTGTGGATGTCTGGCTCAAATCGCCAATATGCAAATTCTTACCAACGTCTAACTGAGACACAGTAACGTCTCGTAAGTGTTGATGCACGGCGTATCGATGACCCTGGAACCCGTCTGAAGAGATCACCACGAATTCTCCCGAAGCGAAGTCGCCAACCAGTCGCCAAGCAATCGTGCTCACCAGGCTGGGTCTCGTGGAAGAAGGTTTATCTGCAGAGCGAGGAGTCGAGCATCTATCCTCAGCAAAATCCCTCTCGAAATAACCTTGAGGTCTGATTTTAAGCCCCTTATAACTTCGCTCTCGCATTCAAATCCTTTATTCTCAACTTGGCCTATCATGGACTTTGCATTCAATTGTTAATTTTTACATTAACAATCTGCATATCTAGCAACATAATACATATCACTGCATAATTGTACACCTCCGTTTGAATAAGGATGTGCATCTCCATGCATAATTCCGTGCTTCGTGTTAATTTTCTAATATTCACCCCCAATGTCCTCAGTCTGAAGTATCAAAATTGGTGATCTCGAGCTTGATTTGGAATAAGATGTGCAAGTTTATACTGTACTGACTTTGTTTTATAAATATATTTAAGGACAATCGTGTTGAGCGGGGTGCTTCTAGAAAACGAGTGTTTTATATTATAATTCCTGCCGTGAACTTTGAATGATCATCTGAATGGTTTAGCTTGTAAGCATGGTTTATTATAGTGCCCATATTAAAGGTTTTTTGGGTTAGATCGCTTAAATATATAAATGTGTCGTTAAACCGACACCACCCGACACAGCCAACTACTACGGATTGTCACGTAAACAGAACATGCAGATTTGTCACTAGTACAGCACACTGGTGTGTTGGAGAGCCAAGCCACAACATTTACAATCTGAGCACGACGTTTCGTCTGTAATTAAAACTAGCCTCATCAGTCGACAGCCAGATTTGGGAAGTCTCACTGTTTCGTTCCTTATGTAGTGGTGATACGCGCTGGGATTAGGGATCGTATGCCAGCGCGTAATGATTGGCTGTGTATGTGGTGACGCGCGCTGACGGTGGAGGATCAGGGGTCAGCGCGGGGTCGTGGGTTACGGGGTACTGATTGGCTGTGGGCCGGTGACGCGCTGAGAGGGAGTGACCGGGTGGCAGCGCGGTGTGATTGGTGGAGTAGTGTTAACACGCGCTGGGGAAAACGGATCGTAGAGAGAGTGCGTCGTGATTGGTTCACTAAGGAGCGATGCTCACGTCGACGTCCGCATCAGCTCCGTCTCTCGTGAGCAGGGGCTATAAAAGGGGATGCACACAGGCGTAAGGGCAGTATGTAACCAGCGAAGAATGAAGACGGGGATGAAGACATAGGGCCCTGCGGTACCTAGTCCCGCTGTCCTAACGGGACCGGGACTCTGTGTAACCCAGAGGCGAGTGTATTGTGTGTAGCCATAGGCATAGAGTCTACACGAGCCGAATGCATTGTGTGTAGCCAGAGGCATAGGGTCTACACGAGTCAAGTGTATTGTGTGTAGCCAGAGGCATAGGGTCTACACGAGTCAAGTGTATTGTGTGTAGCCAGAAGCATAGAGTCTACACGAGTTAAGTGGAGTGTATAGTCCAAAGGATAGAGACCACCCGTTGTATTGTGACACGTCAAGATTTAATAAAAGTGTGTTCCCGTCAAGAAGTTCCTGCCGTCAATTCAAATACTTCAACTGGCGTCAGAAGTGAAACGGTCTTCCAAGCATGGATACAAGGAAGACCCGTCGGACCCACGGGATTGACTGCGGGGACAACCTCGACGACTCGGGCCAGCTGGCATCGGGGGGTGAGGACGAGGAATTGCCCACGCTGCAGGATCCGCCGACGGCGCCGGACGAGCGACGGGGGACCGACGCCGTGCTCCGCGAGGCGCACTCCCGTCTGGCGGAGCTGCTGCTCGCCGCCGCGTCCATCCTGGCGGAGATCAGCTCGTCGGGAGGAGCGGGGACGGCGGCGGACGTTCTACAGGGTCGCCCCGCAGATTCCCGCCAAAATGACTTGGCAATTCCCGCCATTTCATCTGCGCCGACTTTTGGCGGGAACGGCCATCACCACGTGGCAGCGGTTCTCCAAGCGCGCCCGCTTACGTCACCAACGCGCGCTGCGGACCGCCATCAAACACCCGCCACTGGGGCCGCCATCTTACACACCGACGGGGCGGCGGAGAGGAAGCACGAGGAGGAGGACGACTTCATCTTTCAACAGCGCCTTCCCACGTTGTCAGCCTTCAAGGCGGAAGGCGGGGACTGGGGCCAATTTCAGCGCAGGTTTTTGGCGCATCAGGAGATGTCCGCCTGGTCCGACGCTACGGCACTGCGGGCACTGCCTGCCATGCTGGACGACAACGCGCTCGCGGCCTTCACGTCCGCACGCAGGTCGGACCGCTCCACGCTCAAGGATGCACTGGCTCTCATGGCCAAGGTCTATGGTCCTCCCTCGGCGTGTCGCCATCATTTTTATGCAAGACGGAAGGCGGACACGGAGACCGTGCTCGCCTATCGCACGGCGTTGCTGGCTCTCGCCGACGCCGCGTTCCCTCGTATGGACGAGGAGGGCCAAGATGCGATGGTTTTGGAGCAGCTGCTCAAGTTGGCGCAGGACCTGGGGGTCCCCATCAACACGGCCGACGAGACCGATATTTCTTCCTTACGGGTCGCTACGAGCATACAAGCGCACGAGGTCCTTCAACGTAAACAGGGGGTCGTCTGCAACGCTGCCGTGGCCTCAGCTCCGGGCCCGGTGTCACCGTGCCCCAAGTCGTCAGCCCACGAGAGGAGGCGTTCATCGCGGGACGACCGCTGGACTGGAGGTCGGGGGTCGTTCGCCTCTGCGACGGCCCGTAAGCTGGAGCAACCGAGATCTCCGACGACTGTCATCACTGTTATAACTGCGGCCTCCGGGGCCATGTGGCCTCCGGTTGCCGCGCCCCACGTCAGCGCGCCATGGGACCTCGGCTGGACGACGAACAAGGCCCCAAGTCATCCCTGCAAACCCCGGCAAGTCGCGGCACCTCACATGCTTGGCCCGCATACTCGACACCATGGGCCGTCGCGTTGCGGCGGGGAGAGCCGAGTAGGGTTCGGGGATTCGGTTCGGCGAGGGGGATTCGGCCGGGACCGGGGAGACATTAAATGGTCGGAGTTGGGGCACAGAATAGTGGCTGCCTCAGCGGGTTCATCCGTCGTTACGGGATCTATTGATGGGGTCGAGGTCAGGGTGTTAGTGGACACGGGGGCATCGGCGACTATTATATCGGACCTCATTTATAACATTCTCCCTGTACAATGTCGTCCGCTTCTTCCGGTGGATGTGCCATTTTACGCCGCTAACGGGGGATCGTTGGGCATTATCGGTCAGATTAGGGCGTCCATTTGCATTGGTGATATCAAATTGTCGGGACCCGTTTTCGTTTCGTCCTCCCTGGCGGTCCTTGTCTATTGGGCACTGATTTTTTGGCAAAAATGCCCATCAAAATTCTCATTGATCAGCGTTGCATTGAACTACCATCGGGTCGCCGTATTTCATTTTTGACGAGCCCTACTGAAATTCGGACGGCGTGCGCTACGATACAAGCGTTAGCGACACAGACCGTGCACGTGCCCCCGGGTTCACAAATGTTAATTCCCCTCCGGTTGCGGAAACCATGGGTGAGGGAGGCCTCGGAACAAGGCATGCTTTTGGGTCCTTCTAATAGGGCTGTTGGAGGTCTCGATTTGTCGTGGCTCACACTTTGGTTGGGGCTGACAGGGATCCGTTTGTGATGGTTTTAAACGCTGGGCGCGGCCGGCCGTATTCAGCAGGGCACCGTGCTAGCTCACGCGGCGCGGGTCCCTGCGGAAGAGCGGCTGGTTGCGCAGGCTGATCCGAGTCCCCCGCAAAACGTAAACTGAAGGAGGACCTCGATGGGTGATTCGCTGTGCGCGGACTCTGACGATTTGTCAGCGGTACAGTTGGGTGCGCTGCGCGGGTTGCTGATTGAATTTTCGGATGTCTTCAGTAAACATAAGTATGACATTGGGTGCACGGACCTGCTACGCCACCACATTGAAACGGGCGATGCGGCACCGGTCAGGCAAATCCCTTCCGACTGAGTCCTGCTGAGAAGGAACATGTTCAGTCGGCCGTTAACGATATGCTAGAAGCCGACATTATTTCGCCTTCTCCAGTCCTTGGGGAGCACCTATTGTGCTCGTTAAAAAGCAGGATGGGTCCTGCGATTTTGCGTCGATTTCCGTCGCCTGAATAAGATCTCTGTGGCCGACGCGTATCCGCTCCCCAGGATGGACGAGTCCCTCGACGCATTGTCTGGTGCGCGATACTTTTCGACTCTTGATTTATTATCCGGATTCTGGCAGTTGCCACTCGACGAAGAGTCTAAGCCTAAGACTGCATTTCGGACTCCAGGGGGCCTGTTTCAGTTTAACCGGTTACCCATGGGACTTCACTCCTCTCCGGCGAGTTTCAGCGCCTTATGGAATTGGTTTTGTCGGGCTTGCAGTGGGATACGTGCCTCATTTACCTTGACGATGTCATTGTTTTCGTAAAACGTTCGAAGAACACCTCCAGCGATTGAGAGGGGTGTTCTTGCGAATGCGATCGGCTAAATTAAAGTTTAAACCGGCCAAATGCCACCTTTTTCGTAAATCCGTTAGGTACTTGGGTCACATTGTCGACTCTTCGGGATTTCTACCGATCCTGCGAAGACGGACTGTGTCAGTTCGTGGCCGACGCCCACGTCAGTGTCGGACGTGCGCAGTTTCATCGGTTTTGCTTCGTATTATCGCCGATTCGTTGAGCACTTCTCCACCATTGCAAAACCCTTGCACGCTCTAACGGCGAAAGGAGTGAAGTTCCGATGGGGACCGGAGGAGGAGGCTGCATTCTGCTCCCTCCGGGACGCCTTGGTTAGGGCCCCACCCTTGCGCTATCCGGACTTTGCGAGTCCCTTCTTGCTAGACACGGATGCTAGCAACACGGGCATTGGGGGAGTGCTGTCCCAAGTCGTTGGAGGGGTCGAACGAGTGGTCGCCTATGGTAGCAGGGTGTTGTCGCCGGCAGAGCAGCGCTACTGCGTCACCCGTCGCGACTGCTTGCCATTGTTTTTTTTGTACAACAATTCAGCCATATCTCTATGGTCGCATTTCACGGTCCGGACGGACCACGCGGCGCTCCAGTATTCATTGCGGGTCGCCCAGCCTCGGGCCAATTGTCGCGGTGGTTGGAAGTCCTCCAGGACTATCAGTTCACGACTACGTACCGTAAGGGGTTGCGACACACAAATGCCGATGCCCTGTCGCGGTTGTTGCCTTGTCACAAATGTGCGTGCTTATCGGGATCGGCGCGCTGTAAACCGCCGGTTACGGAATGTAGGGAGGCGTTGGTTGCGACCGCGAGCACACCAATTGGGGAGGGTCCCGCTACCCCGGGGGTCAGGACTCGCTGCTCTCACTGTCATGATTGAGTGGGGCCGTCTCCAAATGGCGGACAGCTCCCTGCTGGCATTGCGCCGCAAGACGGGGGGTTCCGAAGGTAACCAGACCGAACTGGCTCCTACGAGCTTAAGCAAGGCCTGTTGATGAGATGGGACAGTTTGTCCCGGCGGCATGCGATTGTGGTGCCTTCTGCTGTGAGGGGGAAGGTTGTCTTGGCCGCACACGAACGCCTCTTGCATTTGGGAGTTAACAAAACGCTTGCCCTGCTTCAGCGTGACTATTATTGGCCGGGAATGGGGGTGACGTGGTGAATATTCTGAAGGGTTGTGTTGAGTGCGCCAGACGGAAACCACCGCCCGTGGCAACTAATCCACCGCTGCAATCCATTCAGGTCTCGCGCACTAACGAGCTCGTTGCACTCATATTCTGGGGCCTTTTCCGTCACGCCTAGGGGTAATAAGTACCTGTTGGTGGGGGTCGAATATTTTACCCGGTGGCCTATGGCGTGGCCACTCGCCAACCAGTCGGCGGCGGCTGTGACGGACGCCTTTGTCCAGGGCTACGTCCTGGACAAGGGGCTCCCGAACGCTTGCTGACTGACCAAGGGAAAAATTTTTCGAGTAAATTACTGCAAGAGGTGTGCGACCTGTTGGGTACAAGAAGGTGCGTACCTCCCCGTACCACCCGCAGACGGACGGGATGGTGGAGAGGCTCCACAGGACATTGACTTCTATGTGTGCCAGCAGGTGTGTGAGGCACATGTTGATTGGGACCTGCAGGTGCCTGGGGTCCTCGCCACGTATAGAATGGCCCCCCATGCAGCTACGGGATTTTCCCCGTTTTATCTGATGTACGGTCGGGAAGCCGACCCGCCCATGGAAACGCAGCTGGGTCTGCCCGCACCACGAACTAATTCGAAATTGGCAGAGCATATTAAATTTAATATTCATAAGCTGACAGAGGCAAGGGAGGCCGCACGGCTTAATTCGCGGGCTCGCCAAATTGCAAACGAGCGGTTGCGGCACGGAAGGTGTCCGTGCACAATGGGAACCAGGTGACAGGGCCTGGCTGCATTGCCTCAGGCACCTTTGGCTACGTCGCCTAAATTGTTGAAGCCGTGGCGGGGACCCGTGGAGGTCGTGCGGGTTGCACGCCCCAGTGCGTTCTGATAAAATGGGGAAAACGCCGTTGGTACGTCCACCCCTCCCGACTGAAACCGTTCTCGCCTCCGTATGGCCTCCCTTGTGTCATGAGGGCCGAGCATGTGACGTGACCGGCGACCCTGAGGGGGAATTGTCTTTGCCTGCTCCTCACATGTCTCCGCCTGATCCGCTCCCAGGTGTCTCGGAACTGACAGCTGCCGACCACCGGCGGCCAGATCTTGAGAGGCCGGAGCCACCGGACGGTCGCCACGTTCCGTCCCATACGACGGACCGGCCAGACGGACTCGCGCTAGGTCGCGCTACTTTGTGTGACCTACCACGTGAGGAGTCGAGGCAGCCGGAGCGCCTCGCACTGCGTTTAGTCGGAGTGACACTTGGCGTGTTCGTTTTACGGTGTTCGCTTTTACTGTATTGTTCGTCGGGCTGTATATTGCTTCTTATTTAAGTGTTGTTGTGTTGTTGTGTTGCGTTACGGGGCACACTGGGGGGGTGGAGTTTCTTTATTACTGCGTTGACGTTGGTTGTGTTGTTGGTTAACAGCCGGGCCGGCTGCAAGCTATGTGGGAGGGGGTGATGTAGAGGTGATACGCGCTGGGATTAGGGATCGTATGCCAGCGAGTAATGATTGGCTGTGTATGTGGTGATGCGTGCTGACGGTGGAGGATCAGGGGTCAGCGCGGGTCGTGGGTTACGGGGTAATGATTGGCTGTGGGCCGGTGACGCGCTGAGAGGGAGTGACCGGGTGCAGCGCGGTGTGATTGGCGGAGTAGCGTTAACACGCGCTGGGGAAAACGGATCGTAGAGAGAGTGCGTCGTGATTGGTTCACTAAGGAGCGATGCTCACGTCGACGTACGCATCAGCTCCGTCTCTCGTGAGCAGGGGCTATAAAAGGGGATGCACACAGGCGTGAGGGCAGTGTGTAACCAGCGAAGAATGAAGACGGGGATGAAGACTAGGGCCCTGCGGTACCTAGTCCCGCTGTCCTAACGGGACCGGGACTCTGTGTAACCAGAGGCGAGTGTAGTGTGTGTAGCCATAGGCATAAGGTCTACACGAGCCGAATGCATTGTGTGTAGCCAGGGACATAGGGTCTACACGAGTCGAGTGTATTGTGTAGCCAGAGGCATAGGGTCTACACGAGTAAAGGGTATCGTGTGTAGCCAGAGGCCTAGAGTTTACACGAGATTAGTGGAGTGTGAAGTCGGAAGAAAGGAGACCACACGTTGTATTTTGACACGTAAAGATTTAATAAAAAGTGTGTTCCCGTCAAGAAGTTCCTGCCGTCAATTCCCATACTTCACATATGTAAAGTATGAACTTGGCGGGAGACGACTTCGCGGGTTGCACACCTTTTTATTAACGTCAACTTCTCTTTACACGGGTGGCTAAGTACAGCCTGACACACAAGGCTCCCTAACTTCTCCTTACACGGGTGGCTAACTACAGCCTGACACACAGAGCTCCCTAGGCTACACCCTCACGGGCTCTTACGCCCCGTAGCTCTCGGAACCCACCTAACCGGGGTATCCGTCTCGACTCTGGGTCCCACAGCCTCGTCCCACATGGACGTCAGACCACGGGTCCCACAGCCTCGCCTCCGAACCACACAGCGTCCTGGCCCTTATAAGGACCGCGGGACCAGGGTTTCGGGGCCCTATCTCTTCAGCTTCGTCTTCGATCTTCAACTGGTTATCAACTCCCCGAGTGCTCCCTCGCGTCCTCCTTTATAGCCCTAAATGCGGACCTCGTTGAGAGCACCCACCCCAGTTGGCCAATCACTGCGTACTCCCTACGATCCTCTTTCCCACATGATGTCAGCGCGCACAACCACGCACCTCGCGCCGCCCCGTGATCCATCACCGTCGGCGCGTGTCAACCCCACCCCTCTTGACGTAGCCACGCCCGGCGCGCTCATACGCACGCCGCCCCTTTTGTCAGCACGTACCACCACTACAGATGCACCACCAGCTGTACCCCTTACTGTGCCAGGCTAGGTGCAGGAGGTCATGTGGCAGACCCAGCAGGTGCCATGGGTTGGCCGACTGAGATGACGGTAGATGCACCACCAGCTGTACCCCCCTACTGTGCCAGGCTAGGTGCAGGTCATGGGGCAGACCCAGCAGGTGCCGTAGGTTGACTGAGATGACCGATAGATGCACCACCTGTACCCCTACTGTGCCAGGCTAGGTGCAGGTCATGGGGCAGACCCAGCAGGTGCCGTAGGTTGACTGAGATGACCGGTAGATGCACCACCTGTACCCCTACTGTGCCAGGCTAGGTGCAGGTCACGGGACAGACCCAGCAGGTGCCATGGGTTGACTGAGATGACGGGTAGAGACGCTCACCACCTCTACCCCTACTATGCCAACTTGCTGTGTTTTAGCCTCCCGGCGCTCCGCTCATTGTTGTGAGCGTCGCTCCTCTGCCCTCCGTTGTTGCTGGAGGGCGACCGCCCAGCAACAGCAGCAGTGTCCTTCACGAGCCTCCTCCAAAGACAAAGACACATATCCCCAATATAGCCTTAACGGACTATCAGGGGCAAGTGCTGTTTGGTGGGGGCTGGGGATGGGGGGGGCTGGGGGGCGAGCGAGCGAGCGGGAGATCCGCACACAGACTGGCGGGTACGAGAGCGGAGCGATCTTATATTCTTGGTTCTTTCGGTAAAGTCACGTAGATGAGCGGAGTGATGTCACGGACACGGCTGGACACGTGTCGACCCGCACAGCCGCCCGCCCCTAAACCCCATGATGGGGAGGAGGGCGAGTCGCTGGCCGTCGTGGCGGAGACTCTGGTCGCGCCGTGGCCTGCTTCTGCGGCCGTCTGGAATGCTCTCTCTCTTGCCTTTCCGATTCCAGTGCAAAGACGACTTGACAACACTTGTCTCGAGATGGTTTCGTTATTGAAGGCACGTTCAATCGACATCAGGCGGAGGACCCCACCGCAACAGCCCCGAGTCTCCCGCGCATCTCCCACTTATATACGGACCGAGGCCATGCCCCCCTCCCCTTCCCGAACCTTCCCGCCGACTCTGCACACTCGCTCCGCCGGCAGACTCCACCTGTCATTACCTCCCGTGGCCACCAGTCCCTTCGCACTGTGGGCTGACTCCCCTGTCATTACCTCCCGTGGCCGCTAGTCCCTTCGCACTGTGGGCTGACTCCCCTGTCATTACCTCCCGTGGCCACCAGTCCCTTCGCACTGTCGGCTGACTCCCCTGTCATTACCTCCCGTGGCCGCTAGTCCCTTCACACTCACAGCTGACTCCCCTGTCATTACCTCCCGTGGCCACCAGTCCCTTCACACTCACAGCTGACTCCCCTGTCATTACCTCCCGTGGCCACCAGTCCCTTCCCACTGCAGGCTGACTCCCCTGTCATTACCTCCCGTGGCCGCTAGTCCCTTCACACTCACAGCTGACTCCCCTGTCATTACCTCCCGTGGCCACCAGTCCCTTCCCACTGCAGGCTGACTCCCCTGTCATTACCTCCCGTGGCCACCAGTCCCTTCGCACTGTGGGCTGATTCCCTGTCATTACCTCCCGTGGCCACTAGTCCCTTCACACTGTGGGCTGACTCCCCTGTCATTACCTCCCGTGGCCACCAGTCCCTTCGCACTGTGGGCTGACTTCCCTGTCATTACCTCCCGTGGCCACCAGTCCCTTCGCACTGTGGGCTGACTCCCCTGTCATTACCTCCCATGGCCACCAGTCCCTTTGCACTGTGGGCTGACTCCCCTGTCATTACCTCCCGTGGCCGCTAGTCCCTTCGCACTGTCGGCTGACTCCCCTGTCATTATCTCCCATGGCCACCAGTCCCTTCGCACTGGATAAACACCACCAATCACTCCATGTTGTAATGCAGTCAACAAACTTTATTTGGATTGTTCCACACCACCCCATGAATCCACTTCACCGTCTGTCGCCACCTTCGCGTCCGACAGAACAGTTTTGGGGGGCCACAGTAATCGGGTGGGACAGCCACCCGGGCTGACAGCTCTCCCTCCTACAAAAAACAAAATCTTCACTCGCGACATCTTTAGGACGTGACAGCCGCCATCGTCGCCGACGACCGAGAATGAGAATGAGCGGCCTGTGAAGAAGAGTGGCGATGCAATGCGGCCACTGGACAATGAACTCAACACGGCGTATGTCTACTAGCGTGTGTCTACTAGCGTGTGTCTACGTGTGTCTGTGTCTACGTGTGTCTACGTGTGTCTACGTGTGTCTGTGTCTACGTGTGTCTGTGTCTACGTGTGTCTACGTGTCTGTGTGTCTACGTGTGTCTACGTGTGTCTGTGTCTACGTGTGTCTACTAGCGTGTGTCTACGTGTGTCTGTGTCTACGTGTGTCTACGTGTGTCTACGTGTGTCTGTGTGTGTCTACGTGTGTCTACGTGTGTCTACGTGTGTGTGTCTACGTGTGTCTGTGTGTCTACGTGTGTCTGTGTCTACGTGTGTCTACGTGTGTCTGTGTCTACGTGTGTCTACGTGTGTCTGCGTGTGTCTGTGTGTGTCTACGTGTGTCTACGTGTGTCTACGTGTGTCTGTGTGTGTCTACGTGTGTCTGTGTCTGTGTGTGTCTACGTGTGTCTGTGTCTACGTGTGTCTATGTGTGTCTGTGTCTACGTGTGTCTACGTGTGTCTGTGTGTCTACGTGTGTCTGTGTGTCTACGTGTGTCTACGTGTGTCTGTGTCTACGTGTGTCTGTGTCTACCTGTGTCTGTGTGTCTACGTGTGTCTGTGTCTACGTGTGTCTATGTGTGTCTACGTGTGTCTGTGTCTACGTGTGTCTACATGTGTCTACGTGTGTCTGTGTCTACATGTGTCTACGTGTGTCTGTGTCTACGTGTGTCTGTGTCTCCGTGTGTCTGTGTCTACGTGTGTCTACGTGTCTACGTGTGTCTGTGTCTACGTGTGTCTGTGTCTACGTGTGTCTACGTGTGTCTGTGTGTCTACGTGTGTCTGTGTCTACGTGTGTCTATGTGTGTCTGTGTCTGTGTGTCTGTGTCTGTGTGTCTACCGCGTGTGCCGTGAGCACCGCGGCGCTAGTTGGAGGCGGCGTCTCTGTGGCGAAGCTGCTCTTCGGGGCGGCTCCTGCGGCTGCGCTTGCTGGGGGCTCCTCCTGGCTGCAGCCCTGGGAGGGACAGGGGGGGGGGCACGCACGACGATCAGTGAGAGAACCACAGACTCACCACAGAGACCCACAAACTCACCACACAGAGACCCACAGACTCACCACAGAGACCCATAGACTCACCACACAGAGACCCACAGACTCACCACACAGAGACCCACAGACTCACCACACAGAGACGCACAGACTCACACACAGAGACCCACAGACTCACCACACAGAGACCCATAGACTCATCACACAGAGACCCACAGACTCACCACACAGAGACCCACAGACTCACCACACAGAGACCACAGACTCACACAGAGACCCATAGACTCACACACAGAGACCCACAGACTACCACACAGAGACCCACAGACTCACCACACAGAGACCACAGACTCACACAGAGACCCATAGACTCACCACACAGAGACCACGACTACACCACACAGAGACGCACAGACTCACACAGAGACCCATAGACTCACCACACAGAGACCCACAGACTCACCACACAGAGACCCACAGACTCACCACACAGAGACCCACAGACTCGCCGCACAGAGACCCACAGACTCGCCACACAGAGACCCACAGACTCACCACACAGACCCATAGACTCATCACACAGAGACCCACAGACTCACCACATAGAGACCCACAGACTCACCACAGAGACCCACAGACTCGCCACACAGAGACCCACAGACTCGCCACACAGACTCACCACACAGAGACCACAGACTCACCACAGAGACCCACAGACTCACCACACAGAGACCCACAGACTCACCACACAGAGACCCACAGACTCACCAAAGACCCACAGACTCACCACAGAGACCCACAGACTCGCCACACAGACCCATAGACTCACCACACAGAGACCCACAGACTCACCACACAGAGACCCACAGACTCACCACACAGAGACGCACAGACTCACACACAGAGACCCACAGACTCGCCACACAGAGACCCACAGACTCACCACACAGAGACCCATAGACTCACCACACAGAGACCCACAGACTCACCACACAGAGACCCACAGACTCACCACACAGAGACGCACATACTCACCACACAGAGACGCACAGACTCACCACACAGAGACCCATAGACTCACCACACAGAGACCCATAGACTCATCACACAGAGACCCACAGACTCGCCACACAGAGACTCACAAACTCATCACACAGAAACCCACAGACTCACCACACAGAGACCCACACAGAGACCCATAGACTCACCACACAGAGACGCACAGACTCCATCACACAGAGACCCACAGACTAACCAAACAGCGACCCACAGACTCACCACACAGAGACCCACAAACTCACCACAGAGACACACACGTACACACAAACACACATCCACATGCGCGTACACACACACGCACACACGCACGCACCACGCATGGGGACGGTGCGCTCACCAGCTCAGCCGGCAGTGGAGTGAACTTCCCACTGCTGCTGCCTCTGCTGCTGCTACTGCTGCTGCCGCTGCTGCCGCCGCTGCTGCCGCCGCTGATGCGCCGCTGATGGCGCCGCTGATGATGCCGCTGCTGCCGCTGCTGCTGCCGCTGCTGCTGCCGCTGCCGCTGCCGCTGCCGCTGCCGCTGCCGCTGCGCTGCTGATGGCGCTGCTGATGATGCTGCTGTTGATGCTGCTATTGCCGCTGCTGCTGCCGCTGCTGCTGCCGCTGCCGCTGCTGCTACTGCTGCTGCTGCCGCTGCTGCTGCCGCTGCTGATGGCGCTGTTGATGATGCTGCTGTTGATGCTGCTACTGCCGCTGGTGCTGCCGCTGTTGCTGCCGCTGCCGCTGCTGATGGCACTGCTGATGGCACTGCCGCTGCTGCTGCTGCCGCTGCTGATGCCGCTGCTGCTGCTGCCACTGCTGATGGCACTGCTGCTGCTGCTGCCGCTGCTGCTGCTGCTGCTACTGCTGCTGCCGCTGCCGCTGCCGCTGCCGCTGCTGATGCCGCTGCTGCTGCCGCTGCTGCTGTTGTTGTTGCTGCTGCTGCTGCCGCTGCCGCTGCTGTTGGCGCAGGTCGCGGTGCCGGCATAGAGCCGGGGCGCTAGCGGCGACACCGCCGCCGAGGGGCATAGCCGCGCCACCACGGCGCTCACGTTGTCGGCCGGGCGGCCGAGCCGGTGCCAGCGAGACAGCGCCTCGGCCACCAGCAGCTGTGCCGGCGTGAGGCCTCCAGCACCGCTGATGCTGCTGCTAGCACCACGACCACTGCTAGCACCACCACTGCTGGCACCACCGCTGCTAGCACCACCACCGCTGCTGGCACCACCACCGCTGGCCTGCAGGACGAGACGTGTGTGTGTGTGTATACGTGAGTGTATGTGTACGTGAGAGTGTGTGTGTGTACGTGAGTGTGTGTGTACGTGAGTGTGTGTGTATGTGAGTGTGTGTGTGTACGTGAGTGTGTGTGTGTGTGNACGTGAGTGTGTGTGTATGTGTGTGTGTGTGAGTGTGTGTGTACGTGAGTGTGTGTGTGTACGTGAGTGTGTGTGTGTACGTGAGTGTGTGTGTGTACGTGAGTGTGTGTGTGTACGTGAGTGTGTGTGTGTACGTGAGTGTGTGTGTGTACGTGAGTGTGTGTGTGTACGTGAGTGTGTGTGTACGTGTGTGTGTGCGTGAGTGTGTGTGTGTACGTGAGTGTGTGTGTGTACGTGACTATAGCGTGTGTGCATATAGACGTGTGTGTATGTAGATGTGTGTATGTAGATGTGTGTGTGTGTGTAGATGTGTGTGTATGTTGATGTGTGATGTCGATGTATGTTGATGTGTGTGTGTAGATGTGTGTGTGTATGTTGATGTGTGTGTGTAGGTGTGTGTGTAGGTGTGTATGTTGATGTGTGTGTGTAGATGTGTGTGTGTAGATGTGTGTGTGTATGTTGATGTGTGTGTGTAGACGTGTGTGTGTGTGTATGTAGACGTGTGTATGTTGATGTATGTATACGTGTGTGTGTGTATGTAGATGTGTGTATAGAGTATGTAGATGTGTGTGTGTATGTAGACGTGTGTGTGTATGTTGATGTGTGTATACGTGTGTGTGTATGTAGATGTGTGTGTGTATAGTGTATGTATACGTGTGTGTATGTAGACGTGTGTATGTTGATGTATGTATACGTGTGTGTGTATGTAGATGTGTGTGTGTATGTAGACGTGTGTGTGTATGTTGATGTATGTATACGTGTGTGTGTGTATGTAGATGTGTGTGTGTAGATGTGTGTATGTTGATGTGTGTGTGTAGACGTGTGTGTGTGTGTATGTAGACGTGTGTATGTTGATGTTGTATGTTGATGTGTGTATACGTGTGTGTGTGTATGTAGATGTGTGTGTGTATAGAGTATGTAGATGTGTGTGTATGTAGACGTGTGTGTGTATATTGATGTGTGTGTGTAGATGTGTGTATGTAGATGTGTGTGTGTGTATAGTGTATGTAGATGTGTGTGTGTATGTAGATGTGTGTATGTAGATGTGTGTATGTAGACGTGTGTGTGTGTATGTTGATGTGTGTATACGTGTGTGTGTGTATGTAGATGTGTGTGTGTATAGTGTATGTAGATGTGTGTGTGTGTAGACGTGTGTGTGTATGTTGATGTGTGTATACGTGTGTGTGTATGTAGATGTGTGTGTATAGTGTATGTATATGTGTGTGTGTATGTAGATGTGTGTATGTAGACGTGTGTGTGTGTCGACGTGTGTGTGTGTAGACGTGTGTGTGTATGTTGATGTATGTATACGTGTGTGTGTGTATGTAGATGTGTGTGTATAGTATGTGTAGACGTGTGTGTGTATAGTGTATGTAGACGTGTGTGTGTAGACGTAGGTGTGTGTATAGTGTATGTAGACGTGTGTGTGTAGACGTGTGTATGTGTGTGTCGACCTGCTCGTCAGCTCGTTGGCAGAGCCGCACGGCCTCCGTGGGCATGAGGACGTCCCAGACGCCGTCGGTGGCCAGCACGAGGTGGCGGTGGCGCTGCGGCTCCAGCCGGTAGGCGCTCACGTCCGGCTCGGGGGACACCACGAACTGGCACCTCGCTGCCTCGTAGCTCCAGAGGTCCCCTGTGCACACACACACGTGTACGCACACACACACATGTACACACACACATGTACACACACACGTGTACACACACACATGTACACACACCACAAACTGGCGCCTCGCAGCCTCGTAGCTCCAGAGGCCCCTGTGGGATATCGCCAACACACACACACATGTACACACACACACACATGTACACACACACACACATGTACACACACACACGTAAACATTTAGGCTGGCCTGCCTACGATCCATCTTGGGTTTAACAAGGCTGGATTGTGTTAGAAGCTCACAAATCCTTGAAAGATCTGGGCAAAGTCCCATCGGTGAGCTCCTCCGGCAGGCAAGGCTGCGTTGGGCTAGAGAAGAGATGGAGTGATGTGGTACAGGAGGACGTGGAGCTGAGTGGACTTGCCGATGACCGGTACCAGCGGTGTCAAGATCGGCCTCTGTGGAGCAGGCTCGTGAAGGACGCTACTGGGCAGTTGGAGGCAGTCGCCCTCCAACAACAACGGAGGACGGAGGAGCGACGCGCACAACAACGAGCGGAGCGCCGGGTGGCTAAAGCACAGCAAGTTGGTTCAGTAGGGGGCACAGGTGGTGCATCAGCCAGTCATCTCGGTCATCTCGGTCAGTCGACCCGTGGCACCTGGGTCTGTCCCGTGACCTCCTGCCAGCGGGCGTTCGACACTTCACGTGGCCTCAAGGTGCACTTGGCCTGGCACAAGCGTCGTGGTGACGTCACCGCCACTTAGTGGCGAATGGCGGTTGTTGTTGTTGTTGTGTGTGTAGGTGTGTGTGTAGGTGTGTGTGTAGGTATGTGTAGGTGTGTGTGTGTAAGTGTGTGTAGGTGTAGGTGTGTGTGTAAGTGTGTGTGTAGGTGTGTGTGTAGGTGTGTGTGTAGGTGTGTGTGTGTGTAGGTGTGTAGGTGTAAGTGTGTGTGTGTGTAGGTGTGTGTGTAGGTGGGGAGCGGTAGTGTAGCGGTTAGCGCGCTGCGCTATGAACTTGGCGACCCGGGTTCGATTCCCGCTCACGGCTAACACCAGTGACGATTATCTGAACCGGTCCTGGGCCTCCCCTAGGTCGACTCAGCCTTAAATGAGTACCTGGTGCGGTGTGTAAACATCGCCACTAGGGAGACAAAGGCGGTCGGGCGTGGTGCTGGCCACCCACCCCTCGTGTACCGTTCCGGCCTTCATAGGTGCTCGCTAACAGCACTTGCCCCTACAGTCTGTTCAGGCTATACGGGGAATCTTTGTCTTTTGTGTAGGTGTGTGTGTGTAGGTGTGTGTGTAGGTGTAAGTGTGTAGGTGTGTAGGGTAAGTGTGTGTGTGTGTAGGTGTGTTTAGGTGTGTGTGTAAGTGTGTGTGTGTAGGTGTGTGTGTGTAGTGTGTGTGTGTGTGTGTGTGTAGTGTGTGTGTGTAAGTGTGTGTAGGTGTGTGTGTAGGTGTGTGTGTAAGTGTGTGTGTGTGTATGTGTGTGTGGTGTGTGTAGGTGTGTGTGTAGGTGTGTGTGTGTATGTGTGTGTGTAGGTGTGTGTGTGTAAGGTGTGTATGGTGTGTGTGTGTGTGTGTAGTGTGTGTGTAGGTTGTGTAGGTGTGTGTGTAGGTGTGTGTGTAAGTGTGGTGTGTGTAGGTGTGTGTGTGTAGGTGTGTATGTAAGTGTGTGTGTGTAGTGTGTGGGTGTGTAGGTGNGTGTGTGTAAGTGTGTGAGGTGTGTGTGTGTGAGGGTGTGTGTGTAGGTGTGTAAGTGTGTGTGTGTAGTGTGTGTAGGTGTGTAGGTGTGTGTGTGTAAGTGTGTAGGTGTGTGTGTGTGNAGGTGTGTGTGTGTGTGAGTACCGAGGGAGCGTGCAGCCAGGATGGGATGTTACTCCGTGTGGCGCTCTGCTGCCACGCCGCCGTGAGCCACTCGCTCCTCCTCCAGGCCACAGGCAAAGGCCCCCTGGCTTACTCATCACCCTGGACAGCAGGACAACAAAGACAAAGATCCCCGTGTAGCCTTAACAGACTGTAGGGGCAAGTGCTGTTAGCGAGCACCTATGAAGGCCGGAACGGCACACGAGGGGTGGGTGGCCAGCACCACGCCTGGCCGCCTTTGTCTCCCTAGTGGCGATGTTTACACACCGCACCGGGTAGTTGTTTGAGGCTGGGTCGACCTAGGGAGGCCCTGGACCGGTTCAGATAATCGTCACCGGTGTTGGCCGTGAGCAGGAATCGAACCCGTGTCGCCGGGTTCATAGCGCAGCGTAGCGCTAACCGCTACACTGCCGTGCCCCATACACACACACATACACGCACACACACATACACGCACATACACGCACACACATATACGCACACACATACACACACACATACCCATACACGCACACACACGCACACACACACACGCACATATACGCACACACATACACACACACACACGCACACACACATACACGTACACATACACACACACATACACACACACACCCACACCACACACACACACACACACACACACACACACACNACACACACACACACACCACACACACACACACACACACACACACACACACACACACACACACCACACACACACACACACACACACACACACACACACACACACACACACNACACACACACACACCACACACACACACACACACAACACACACCACACAACCACACACACACACACCACACACACACACCACACCACACACACACNACACACACACACACACACACACCNCACNCACACACACACACCACCACACACACCACACACACACACACACACACACACACACACACACACACACCACACACCCACACCCACCANACNCACACACACACACACACACACACACACACCACACACACACACACACACACCACACCANACACACACACACACACACACACACCACACACCACACACACACACACCACACACACCACACACACACACACACACACACACACACACACACACANCACACANACCACACGTCTCACCGCCCGCCCAGCCTCTCAATGCGATCCCTCTCCACGGGGTCGCCCGGCTTGTGGTCGCGCGTCAACCCCACGGCAAGTAGCGACACCTCCTCCTCCTCCTCCAGCTCGTCCGTGTCCACCTCCTCCTCGTCCACCTCCTCCTCCACCACCTCGTCCTTGTCCACCTCCCGCCGGGGCAGTGGTGGTGGTGGCGGTGGTGGCGGTGGCGGTGATGGTTGTGGTGGTTGTGGCGGTTGTGGTGATGGCGTTGACAGTGGTGGTTGTGGTGGTGGCGGTGGTGGTGGTGGCGGTGACAGTGGCGGTTGTGGTTGTGGTGGTGGTGGCGTTGACAGTGGTGGTTGTGGTGGTGGCGGTGGTGGTGGTGGCGGTGACAGTGGCGGTTGTGGTTGTGGTGGTGGTGGCGTTGACAGTGGCGGTTGTGGTTGTGGTGGCGTTGACAGTGGTGGTTGTGGTGGTGGCGGTGGTGGTGGTGGCGTGACAGTGGCGGTTGTGGTTGTGGTGGTGGCGTTGACAGTGGTGGTTGTGGTGGTGGTGGTGGCGGTGACAGTGGCGGTTGTGGTTGTGGCGTTGACAGTGATGGTTGTGGTTGTGGTGGTGGCGGTGGTGTTTGTGGTGGTGGCGTTGACAGTGATGGTTGTGGTTGTGGTGGTGGCGGTGGTGTTTGTGGTGGTGGCGTTGACAGTGATGGTTGTAGTTGTGGTGGTGGCGGTGGTGTTTGTGGTGGTGCGGTGGTGTTAGCGGTGTTGCCAGGTTACGGCCGACGGCCGCTATGAAGGCCTTCGCGACGCGTCCGTGCATAGACGTGGGGCCGTACCAGGCTAGGTGCGCCTTCACAGAGCGGACCTTGACACAGGGGCCCTTTGAAGGGGACCCATTGAAGGGGGCCCATTGAAGGGGGCCCATTGAAGGGGGCCCATTGAAGGGGGCCCATTGAAGGGGGCCCTTTGAAGGGGGACCCATTGAAGGGGGACCCATTGAAGGGGGCCCGTTGAAGGGGGACCCGTTGAAGGGGGCCCGTTGAAGGGGGCCCGTTGAAGGGGGCCCTTTGAAGGGGGCCCATTGAAGGGGACCCATTGAAGGGGGACCCATTGAAGGGGGCCCGTTGAAGGGGGCCCGTTGAAGGGGGCCCTTTGAAGGGGCCGTTGAAGGGGGCCCGTTGAAGGGGGCCCGTTGAAGGGGGCCCATTGAAGGGGGACCCATTGAAGGGGGGCCCATTGAAGGGGGACCCATTGAAGGGGGACCCATTGAAGGGGGCCCTTTGCAGAAGAGGGGCCATTGTGAAAATGGGTCTCAATGAAGAAGGGGTCCTGGTGGCGGTGGCGGTGGCGCTGCGCCCCCGTGTGGCCGCTGAGTGAGGACGGCTCGCGAGTCTCCCACGTGAGCCACGAACAGCAGGTCGCCCATCAGCAGGCAGCAGCACGCCGTGGTGCCCGCCATGCTGGGCTCGCCCTGCCACGTGCGCCGCCAGCTGCCTGTAGGAGCACGGAGGGGCGGAGGGGGTTAGACAGGGGTGTGGGTGGTGGGTGAGTGGGTGAGTGGGTGAGTGGGTGGGTGAGTGGTGGTGAGTGGGTGGGTGGGTGAGTGGGTGGGTGGGTGAGTGGNTGGGTGGGTGGTGGGTGGGTGGGTGGGTGGTGGGTGGGTGGGTGGTGAGTGGGTGGTGAGTGGTGGGTGAGTGGGTGAGTGGATGGGTGGTGACTGTGTGAGTGAGTGAGTGACTGTGTGAGTGGGTGGGTGACTGTGTGAGTGGGTGGGTGAGTGAGTGGGTAGGTGAGTGGGTGGGTGAGTGGGTGGGTGACTGTGTGAGTGAGTGACTGTGTGAGTGAATGACTGTGTGAGTGGNTGGGTGAGTGTGTGAATGGGTGAGTGAGTGACTGTGTGAGTGAGTGACTGTGTGAGTGGGTGGGTGAGTGTGTGAGTGGGTGAGTGAGTGGGTGGGTGAGTGTACGACTGTGTGAGTGAGTGACTGTGTGAGTGAGTGACTGTATAGTGTAGTGTATAGTAGTGTATAGTAGTGTAACGGGTTCCGGAGACACTTGTAGAGGTAACTTCTTTATTACAATACAACACTCCAACAGTCCTGATACTCTGCTACAGCTTAGGTACACAGCCTAGCTACACTGCCTAGATACTCTACTCTGGCTACGCTCCGGAACTCGCCCTCACAAGGTCGTAGCGTCGGGAGTTCCAGAGTCCCAGCGCTGGCTCTCGCAGCATCCCAGGGTCTTCAGATGGCTGGTCGTGGGTCTTGGGTCTTGAGTTACAACTGCCCCGATCGTCCAGGGAGCTCCGCTTATATGCCCAGTCCCCAACAAGGGGTGGGGCCGTGTGCGCCACCAGACATCCCACAGAGCACACACAGCCCCCCCGTTGGCGGCGCCCAGAGGCTTAAGCGTCTGGACCCCCTGGGAACCCAGCGCCTGGCGCCCAGGGGATTACGCGTCTGGACCCACCTGGGAACCCAGAGCCTACAGCAGCCCTTCCCTTCTTATGTCACTACAGTAGTATAGTGTAGTCCACACCACAGCATCGAACAGCGCGTGGCAACTCACCCAGCTGCCCCCACATGGCGCGCTGGCAGGCCAGGAAGCCGTCGCGGATGGCGCTGCACACTCGCTCGGGGTCGGGGGGCCCCACAGACCGGGCTGGGCGCGGATCGTGGGCCACAGGGAGCGGCGGGCAAACTCAGCGGCCTCGGAGCCGCCGTGCCCGTCGAACACGGCGAGGAAGACGACCTTGCCACCGACGCCGTCCTCGGTGGAGACCTGCGGGGAGGTCACGAGATGCAAGCGGCTTGCGTCGTGTGGTCCTAGGCCTCCTCCCTAGGTAGACTCGGCCTCAAATGATGACCCGGCGGACGAAGCCGCCTTGGCGGACTGTAGGGGCACGAGCCGTTAGCGAGCACCGGTGAAGGCCGCAACGGCACACGAGGGTGGGCAGCGCCACGCCCGACCGCCTGTGTCTCCCTAGTGGCGATGTTTACTGCACACCGCACCAGGTACTCATTTGAGGCTGAGTCGAGATAGGGGAGGCCCAGGACCAGTTCAGATCATCGTCACTGGTGTTGGTGGCCGTGAGCGGGAATCGAACCCGGGTCGCCAGAGACACAGAGAGACACAGACACACACAGAGACACACGGAGACACAGACACACACACAGACACACACACAGACACACACACAGACGCACACACAGAGACACACACAGACACACAGAGACACACACAGAGACACACACAGAGACATACACAGAGACACACACAGGCACATACACAGAGACACACACACACAGACACACACACAGACACAACANCACAACCGTCATTCGCACTAAGTGGCGGACGCACACACAGACACACACACAGACACACAGACACACACAGACAGACACACAGACACACACAGACACACACACAGACACACAGACACACACAGACACACACACACAGACACACACAGACACACACACAGACACACACACAGACACACACACACACACACAGACACACAGACACACACACACACACAGACACACACACAGACACACACACAGACACACACAGACACACACACACACACACACAGACACACACACAGA
This sequence comes from Lethenteron camtschaticum, assembly GCA_018977245.1. NCBI lineage: Eukaryota > Metazoa > Chordata > Hyperoartia > Petromyzontiformes > Petromyzontidae > Lethenteron > Lethenteron camtschaticum. Next base: position 3,254 of record WFAB01002692.1, on the reverse strand, counting down.
CACACACACNCACACACACAGACACACACAGACACACACACAGACACACACACACACACCACACACACAGACACACACACAGACACACACACAGACACACAGAGACACACACAGACACAGACACACACACAGACACACACACAGACACACACACACAGACACACACAGAGACACACACACAGACACACACAGACACACACAGACACACACAGACACACACAGACACACACACAGAGGGGTGGCCACACACACACNGACACACACAGAACACACACACACACAGACACACACACAGACACACACACAGACACACACACAGACACACACACAGACACACACAGACACACACAGAGACACACACAGACACACACAGACACACACACACAGAGCACACACAGAGACACACATACAGACACACACAGACACACACACACAGACACACACAGAGACACACAGAACACACACAGACACACACAGACACACACACAGACACACACAGAGACACACATAGACACACAGCACACACACAGACACACACAGAGACACACACAGACACACAGACACACACAGACACACACAGACACACACAGAGACACACACACAGACACACANCACACACACACAGACACACACAGACACACACACAGACACACACAACACACACAGACACACACACACAGACACACACACAGACACACAGACACACACACAGACACACACACNGACACACACAGACACACACACACACACACAGACACACACACNGACACACACACATAGACACACNCACACAGACACACACACNGACACACACACACNGACACACACACAGACACACAGAGNCACACACAGACACAGACACNCACACACACACACACAGCACACACACACAGACACACACAGAGACNCACACAGACACACACAGACACACACACAGACACACACAGAGCACACACAGNCGGGGGGGGGGACACACACAGACACACACAGACACACACACACACAGACACACACAGAGACACACACAGACACACACACAGACACACACAGACACACACACAGACACACACACAGACACACACAGACACACACAGAGACACACACAGCACACACAGACACACACACAGACACACACAGAGACACACACAGACACACAGACACACACACGTGTGTCTGTGTGCATCTCCGACTCCTGCCCACCTGTGTGACGTCCTCCATGTAGCGCGCCCCCGCGGTTGGAATCGACGCTCACGATCAACTTCCATGGGCTCGACATGGTGCAGCCTCACCCCACACACAACCTCTCTGTGTGTGTGTCTGTGTGTGTGTCTGTGTGTGTGTCTGTGTGTGTGTGTCTGTGTGTGTGTGTGTGCGTCTCTTGTGTGTGTCTGTGTGTGTCTGTGTGTGTGTGTCTGTGTGTGTGTCTGTGTGTGTGTGNCTGTGTGTGTGTCTGTGTGTGTGTCNGTGTGTTGTGTGTGTGTCTGTGTGTGTGTCTATCGTGTCGCGTGTACATCTGTGTGTGTGTGTACACTGTGTGTGTCTGTGTGTGTGTGTCCTGTGTGTGTGTCAGTGTGTGTGCCTGTGTGTGTACACTGTGTGTGTGTACACTGTGTCTGTGTGTGTATGTGTGTGTGNGTACACTGTGTGTGTAATCTGTGTGTGTACACTGTGTGTGTGTGTACNCTGTGTGTGTGTACACTGTGTGTGTGTGTACATGTGTGTGCACTGTGTGTGTGTGTCTGTGTGTGTGTGTACCTGTGTGTGTGTACATGTGTATGTGTGTGTCTGTGTGTGTCACTGTGTGTGTNGTGTGTTGTGTGTGTGTGTAGTGTGTGTACACTGTGTGTGTGTACNCTGTGTATGTGTGTGTGTGTGTGTGTACACTGTGTGTGTGTATCTGTGTGTGTCACTGTGTGTGTGTCTGTGTGTGTGTGTGCANTGTGTGTGTACGTGTGTGTGCACTGTGTGTGTACATGTGTGTGTCTGTGTGTGNATNCTGTGTGTGTACACTGTGTGTGTGTACACTGTGTGTGTGTACNCTGTGTGTGTGTCAGCTGTGTGTGTACACTGTGTGTGTACACTGTGTANGTGTACACTGTGTGTGTGTGNACTGTGTGTGTACACTGTGTGTGTGTATATGTGTGTGTACACTGTGTGTGTGTACACTGTGTGTGTCANTGTGTGTGTGCTGTGTGTGTGTACACTGTGTGTGTGTGTGTGTGTACACTGTGTGTGTACACTGTGTGTGTACACTGTGTGTGTACACTGTGTGTGTGTGTGTAACTGTGTGTGTGTACACTGTGTGTACACTGTGTGTGTGTGTGTGTACACTGTGTGTGTGTACATGTGTGTGTGTACGTGTGTGTGTGTGTCACTGTGTGGTGTACACTGTGTGTGTACACTGTGTGGTGGTGTGTGTGTACACTGTGTGTGTGTGTACACTGTGTGTGTGTGTGTACACTGTGTGTGTGCACTGTGTGTGTATGTGTGTACACTGTGTGTGTGTTCAGCACGCCCGGCGGACCCGTTATTCGATCCCGACTCCTGCCGGGGAGGCGCTCCGGGCGCGGCGGGTCCGCTAGGAAAACTCGGGATGGCCGAGGCCGACTAGGCCGCAGTCTTCCCTCCCTCTGTTCTAGATGGTGACGGTGTTGCTGATGTTGTTGTTGATGCTGATGATGTTGTTGTTGATGTTGTTATTGTTGATGCTGATGATGTTGTTGTTGATGCTGATGATGATGTTGTTGTTGATGTTGCTGATGTTGTTGTTGATGTTGATGATGTTGTTGTTGATGCTGATGATGTTGTTGTTGATGATGTTGTTGTTGTTGATGATGTTGTTNCTGATGATGTTGTTGTTGATGCTGATGATGTTGTTGATGCTGTTGATGTTGTTGATGCTGATGTTGTTGATGCTGCTGCTGATGTTGATGATATTGCTGCTGATGCAAGGGGTGGTGATGATGTTGCTGATGATGGTGTAGATGATGTTTTAATGATGTTGCTGATGATGTTGTTGATGCTGCTGATGATGTTGTTGTTGATGATGATGATGATGCTGATGATATTGTTGTATATGATGGTGTAAATGATGTTTATGATAATGTTGATGATCGCAAACATCAACATAATTTATTAATTTATTCAGTTAGGGTAGCCTCTCATTGTGGGAGGGGAGAGTCTTGTACCCAGAAAGTGACGTCATGTCATCTGCTGCCGCGTGACGTCATGTCATCTGCTGCGCGTGACGTCAC
>WFAB01002691.1:0-29184 GCA_018977245.1 Lethenteron camtschaticum | reverse complement strand
GAATTAGCATGTAACTGGGTACGGCAGTAGCTATGATAATGTGAGAGATTAGCATGATGTTAATGTGAGAGATTAGCATGTAACTGGGTACGAAAGAGTGGCTTTATAACCCTTGGGCTACACCAGAAGTCGCAACCGGGTACCCGATACCCGTACCCTACCCGATACCCAGCTACCCGGGTAGGGTAGGCCGTGAGTCACTGGTGATCACCGTTTGTCACTCATTTCCCAACGTCTTGTCTCTTCTCACAATTCAAGTTCATAGAATCAACCCACCCGCGCCTGCAACATGGCTTCATCCCAGAGGTTGCAATCGGGTACCCGTACACTACCCGATACCCGGCCGGGTACGGGTAGGGTACGGTATGGAAACAAAACCCGTTTGCGACCTCTAGGCTGCACCCATTTCAAACCTTTAAAACAGTCTGCATCAGCAGCAGCAGGCACGCTTTCCCAGCTGGTGACGGACGCTTGTGTTGTGCCCGAAACGTCGTGAGTTATTTTAGTGTATTTTTCTACCCCACGTGACTTTACCGAAAGAACCAAAGCGTATGGATTCCTGCAGTCACGAAAGCTTCGAATCAAAAAGGGGTCCCCCCTCTTAGTGGAGGTGGAGCGCCTCCTAGCGGTCACAGCAGGGATGTGGTTGACCCAGACCACGAGGGTGGACGTGTGGGTTACGTGAGTCTGTGGGTCTCTGTGTGGGTCTCTGTGTGAGTCTGTGGGTCTCTGTGTGGGTCTCTGTGTGAGTCTGTGGGTCTCTGTGTGGGTCTCTGTGTGAGTTTGTGGGTCTCTGTGTGAGTCTGTGTGTCTCTGTGTGAATCTGTGGGTCTCTGTGTGAGTTTGTGGGTCTCTGTGTGAGTCTGTGGATCTCTGTGTGAGTCTCTGTGTGAGTCTGTGGGTCTCTGTGTGGGTCTCTGTGTGGGTCTGTGTGAGTCTGTGCGGGTCTCTGTGTGAGTCTGTGGGTCTCTGTGTGAGTGTGTGGGTCTCTGTGTGAGTCTGTGGGTCTCTGTGTGCGTCTCTGTGTGAGTTTGTGGGTCTCTGCGTGAGTCTGTGGGTCTCTGTGTGAATCTGTGGGTCTCTGTGTGAGTCTGTGGATCTCTGTGTGAGTCTGTGGATCTCTGTGTGAGTCTCTGTGTGGGTCTCTGTGTGAGTGTGGGTCTCTGTGTGGGTCTCTGTGTGGATCTCTGTGTGAGTCTCTGTGTGGGTCTCTGTGTGAGTCTGTGGATCTCTGTGTGAGTCTCTGTGTGGATCTCTGTGTGAGTCTGTGGGTCTCTGTGTGGGTCTCTGGGGTCTCTGTGTGAGTCTGTGGGTCTCTGTGTGGGTCTTTATGTGAGTCTGTGGGTCTCTGTGTGAGTCTGTGTGTCTCTGTGTGAGTCTGTGGGTCTCTGTGTGGTTTGTGGATCTCTGTGTGAGTCTGTGGGTCTCTGTGTCTGTGCGTCTCTGTTTGAGTCTGTGGGTCTCTGCGTGAGTCTGTGGGTCTCTGCGTGTCTCTGTGTGAGTCTGTGGGTCTCTGTGTGTCTCTGTGTGAGTCTGTGGGTCTCTGTGCGAGTCTGTGGGTCTCTGGGTGAGTCTGTGGGTCTCTGTGTGAGTCTGTGGGTCTCTGTGTGGGTCTCTGTGCGAGTCTGTGGGTCTCTGTGTGAGTCTCTGTGTGAGTCTGTGTGTCTCTGTGCGAGTCAATGGGTCTCTGTGTGGGTCTCTATGTGAGTCTGTGGGTCTCTGTGTGAGTCTCTGTGTGAGTCTGTGTGTCTCTGTGCGAGTCAATGGGTCTCTGTGTGAGTCTGTGGGTCTGTTGGTTTCTGTGCGAGTATGTGGGTCTCTGTGTGAGTCTGTGGGTCTCTGTGTGAGTCTGTGGATCTCTGTGTGAGTCAATGGATCTCTGTGTGAGTCTGTGGGTCTCTGTGTGAGTCTGTGGTCTCTGTGTGAGTCTGTGGGTCTCTGTGTGAGTCTGTGGGTCTCTGTGTGAGTCTGTGGGTCTCTGTGTGAGTCTGTGAGTCTCTGTGTGAGTTTGTGGTCTCTGTGTGAGTCTGTGGGTCTCTGTGTGAGTCTGTGGGTCTCTGTGTGTTAGTCTGTGGGTCTCTGTGTGAGTCTGTGGGTCTCTGTGTGAGTCTGTGGGTCTCTGTGTGAGTCTGTGGGTCTCTGTGTGAGTCTGTGGGTCTCTGTGTGAGTCTGTGGGTCTCTGTGTGAGTCTGTGGGTCTCTGTGCGAGTCTGTGGGTCTCTGTGTGAGTCTGTGGGTCTCTGTGCGAGTCTGTTGGTTTCTGTGTGAGTCTGTGGGTCTCTGTGCGAGTCTGTGGGTCTCTGTGTGAGTCTGTGGGTCTCTGTGCGAGTCTGTGGGTCTCTGGGTGAGTCTGTGGGTCTCTGTGTGAGTCTGTGTGTCTCTGTGCGAGTCAATGGGTCTCTGTGTGAGTCTGTGGGTCTCTGTGTGAGTCTGTGGGTCTCTGTGCGAGCGCTGTGTGGGACTATGGAGGAAACGCTTCGTTCAGATCGTCTCGTAGGCGACTCCACCACAACCACCACCACCACCACCACAACCACCACCACAACCACCACCACCACCGCCCCTCAGCATCAGCATCAGCGCCAGGGCCAGCGCCATCGCGGCGGCCAGAGCCCCAGGACGAGGCGGCAGGAGGGAGGGGGGCGGCGAGGGCCTGCCGGAGGGCCGTCCCGGAACGACGTTGGTCAGGTTGAGCATGCGGCCCAGCGTCCAGCCCAGGGAGCTGCCTCCAGCCTGACCGGGTGGGGAGGGGGGAGGGGGAGAGGGGGGAGGGGGTGGGGAGGGGGAGGGGGNTGGGGGGGGGGGGGNNGGGGGGGGGGGGGGGGGAGGGGGGGAGAGAGGGGGTGGGGAGGGGAGGGGGAAGGGGGTGGGGAAGGTGGAGGGGGGGGGGGAGGGGGGTGGGGAGGGGGGAGGGGGAGGGGGTGGGAGGGGGAAGGGGGTGGGGAAGGTGGAGGGGGAGGGGGGGAGGGGGGAGGGGGGTGGGGAGGGGGGAGGGGAAGGGGGTGGGAAGGTGGAGGGGGAAGGTGGAGGGGGAGGGGGAGGGGGGGGAGGGGAGGGGGGNGGGAGGGGGGGGGGGGGGGGGGGGGGGGGGGGGGGGGGGGGAGGGGGGGGGGGGGGGGTGGNGGGGGGAGGGAGGGGGAGGGGAGGGGTGACGGTTACGGAGTGGGGTTCAGGCTCACACACAGATAGAGCCATAGACTCACACACATAGATAGAGCCATAGACTCACACACACAGAGAGACAGACTCACACACACAGAGAGCCATAGACACACACAGAGAGAGCCATAGACTCACACACACAGAGAGACAGACTCACACACACACAGAGAGCCATAGACTCACACACACAGAGCCACTCACACACACAGAGCCAGACTCTCCACACACACAGAGCCATAGACTCACACACACACAGCCATAGACTCACACACAGAGCCATAGACTCTCACACACACAGATCCATAGACTCACACAGAGAGCCATAGACTCACACACAGAGAGAGCCATAGACTCACACACACAGAGAGAGACAGACTCACACACAGAGAGAGACATAGACTCTCACACAGAGAGCCATAGACACACACAGAGAGAGCCATAGACTCACACACAGAGAGAGCCATAGACTCACACACACACAGAGCCATAGACTCACACACACAGAGCCATAGACTCACGCACAGAGCCAGACTCGCACACACAGAGAGCCATAGACTCACACACAGAGAGCCAGACTNACACAGAGCCATAGACACACACACAGAGAGCCATAGACTCACACAGAGAGCCATAGACTCACACACAGAAGCCATAGACTCACACACAGAGAGCCAGACTCACCACACAGAGAGCCATAGACACAGAGAGCCATAGACACACACACAGAGAGCCAGACTCACACACAGAGAGCCATAGACTCACACACACAGAGAGCCATAGACTCACACACACACNGAGCCATAGACTCACACACAGAGAGCCATAGACTCACACCACAGAGCCATAGACACACACACAGAGAGCCATAGACTCACACAGAGAGCCATAGACTCACACACAGAGAGAGAGCGACATAGACTCACACACACAGAGCCAGACTCACACACAGAGCCAGACTCAGAGCCAGACCACACACACACAGAGCCATAGACCACCACACACAGAGCCATAGACTCACCAGAGACAGACTCACACACACAGAGCCATAGACTCTCACTCACACACAGAGAGCCAGACTCACACACACAGAGCCATAGACTCACACACACAGAGCCATAAGACTCACCAGAGATCCATAGACACACACAGAGAGCCATAGACACACACAGAGAGCCATAGACTCACACACACAGAGCCATAGACTCACACACACAGAGCCATAGACTCACACACACACAGAGAGCCATAGACACACACAGAGAGCCATAGACACACACACACAGAGAGCCATAGACTCTCTCACACACAAAGAGCCATAGACTCTCTCACACACACACACAGAGAGCCATAGACTCACACACACAGAGAGCCATAGACTCACACACACACACAGAGCCATAGAGTCACACAGAGAGCCATAGACTCTCTCACACACACAGAGAGCCATAGACACACACACACACGGAGAGCCATAGAGTCACACAGAGAGCCATAGACTCACACACACNGCCATAGACTCACACACACACACACAGTCAGACTCACACACACAGGAGACAGACTCACACACACACAGAGCCATAGACACACACACACACAGACTCTCACACACACACCCGGCCGGACGGGTACCCGTTCACCCGGCCGGTACGGGTACGGTGGGTAAGGAATCGAAACCCGCAAATTTCGATTTAAAGCTTTCGTGACTGCAGGGATTCATCTTCTTGGTTCTTTCGGTAAAGTCACGTAGAAGGGAAGTAATAAAATAATAAAAATAAAACATAATAAAATACACATTCTCACGACGTTTCGGCCACAACGCAAGCAGCCGTCCTCAGGTGAAGAACAGGTCTGTCGAGGCGACAGCGTCTGAATGAAACACCACCACGCTTTAGACGCTGTCGCCTCGACAGACCTGGTCTTCACCTGAGGACGGCTGCTTGCGTTGTGGCCGAAACGTCGTGAGAATTGCATTTTATGTTTTATTTTTATTATTTTATTACTTCCCTTCTACGTGACTTTACCGAAAGAACCAAGAAGATGAATCCCTGCAGTCACGAAGCTTTAGATCGAAATAAAATACAATTCTCACAATTGTATTTTATTATGTTTGAGAATTGTATTTTATTATGTTTTATTTTGTATTTTATTATGTTTTATTATTTTATTATTTCCCTTCTACGTGATGACTTTACCGAAAGAACCAAGAAGATGAATCAAAACCCGTTTGCGACCTCTGGCGCACGGTCACTCACCGTCTCGCTGAACACGATGGAACGCCAAGTGTGGGCGTTGAAGCGGAACCCCGACACCAGCAAGGCGTGCACGTACTGCGCGTTGAAGCACAAGCCGGCACCACCGCCACCACCACCGCCACCACCAAACGCAACGCCACCACCAACTGTGGAAGCCTCGCCAAGCCTCTCCTGGAGAGTGGCATAGAGAGAGGGGAGGTCACAGCACGGATGAGTGGGTGGGTGAGTGGGTGGGTGGGTGGGTGGGTGGGTGAGTGAGTGAGTGGGTGAGTGGTGAGTGGGTGAGTGGTGAGTGGGTGGGTGGGTGGGTGAGTGAGTGGGTGGGTGGGTGGGTGTGTGGGTGGGTGTGTGGGTGAGTGAGTGGGTGAGTGAGTGAGTGAGTGGGTGGGTGGTGGGTGAGTGGGTGGGTGGGTGGGTGAGTGGGTGAGTGGGTGGGTGGGTGTGTGGGTGGGTGTGTGGGTGAGTGAGTGGGTGGTGAGTGAGTGAGTGGGTGGGTGGGTGAGTGGGTGGGTGGGTGGGTGAGTGGGTGAGTGGGTGAGTGGGTGAGTGGGTGGGTGAGTGAGTGGGGATGAGTGGGTGGTGGGTGAGTGGGTGAGTGGGTGGGTGAGTGGGTGGGTGGGTGAGTGGGTGAGTGGGTGGGTGAGTGGGTGGGTGAGTGGGTGGGTGAGTGGGTGGGTGGTGAGTGAGTGGGTGAGTGAGTGACTGTATGAGTGACTGTGTGGGTGACTGAGTGGGTGACTGAGTGGGTGAGTGAGTGAGTATGAGTGACTGAGTGAGTGAGTGAGTGACTGTGTGGGTGAGTGAGTGGGTGAGTGAGTGGGTGAGTGAGTGACTGTGTGGGTGACTGAATGAGTGAGTGACTGTGTGAGTGACTGTTTGAGTGACTGAGTGAGTGAGTGACTGTGTGAGTGACTGAGTGAGTTGGTGAGTGATTGACCGTTGATTGTGTAAGTGTGTGAGTGACTGTGTGGGTGAGTGACTGTGTGAGTGAGTGAGTGGGTGAGTGAGTGGTGAGTGAGTGACTGTGTGTGTGACTGAGTGAGTGGGTGAGTGAGTGGGTGAGTGAGTCACTGTGTGAGTGACTGAGTCAGTGGGTGTGTGATTGAGTTTGATTGTGTGAGTGAGTGAGTGACTGTGTGGGTGAGTGAGTGGGTGATGAGTGTGTGGGTGAGTGACTGTGTGAGTGACTGNATGAATGACTGAGTGAGTGACTGTGTGGGTGACTGAGTGAGTGGGTGAGTGAGTGAGTGACTGTATGAGTGAGTGAGTGACTGTGTGAGTGACTGAGTGAGTGGGTGAGTGAGTGACTGTGTGAGTGACTGAGTGTGGGTGAGTGATTGACCGTTTGATTGTGTGAGTGTGTGAGGACTGTGTGGTGAGTGACTGTGTGAGTGACTGTGTGGGTAACTGAGTGAGTGGGTGAGTGAGTGACTGTGTGGGTGACTGTGTGGGTGACTGAGAGTGACTGTGTGAGTGACTGTTTGAGTGACTGAGTGAGTGACTGTGTGAGTGACTGAGTGAGTTGGTGAGTGATTGACCGTNTGATTGTGTAAGTGTGTGAGTGAGTGGGTGAGTGACTGTGTGAGTGACTGAGTGGGTGAGTGAGTGTGACTGTGTGACTGAGTGAGTGGGTGAGTGAGTGGGTGAGTGAGTCACTGTGTGAGTGACTGAGTCAGTGGGTGTGTGATTGACCGTTTGATTGTGTGAGTGAGTGAGTGACTGTGTGGGTGACTGAGTGAGTGGGTGATTGAGTGTGTGGGTGAGTGACTGTGTGAGTGAGTGACTATGAATGACTGAGTGAGTGACTGTGTGAGTGACTGTGTNGGTGACTGAGTGAGTGGGTGAGTGAGTGAGTGACTGTATGAGTGACTGAGTGAGTGAGTGACTGTGTGAGTGACTGAGTGAGTGGGTGAGTGACTGTGTGAGTGACTGAGTAAGTGGGTGAGTGATTGACCGTTTGATTGTGTGAGTGTGTGAGTGACTGTGTGGGTGAGTGAATGTGTGAGTGAGTGACTATGAGTGATTGAGTGACTGTGTGGGTGACTGAATGAGTGGGTGAGTGAGTGACTGTGTGAGTGTGTGTGGGTGACTGAGTGGGTGACTGAGTGGGTGAGTGAGTGACTGTATGAGTGACTGAGTGAGTGACTGTGTGAGTGTGTGGGTGACTGAGTGAGTGGGTGAGTGAGTGAGTGAGTGGNTGAGTGAGTGAGTGGCTGTGTGAGTGACTGTGTGGGTGACTGAATGAGTGGGTGAGTGAGTGACTTTGTGAGTGACTGTGTGGGTGACTGAGTGGGTGACTGAGTGGGTGAGTGAGTGGGTGAGTGAGTGAGTGAGTGGGTGGTGAGTGAGTGGCTGTGTGGNTGACTGAATGAGTGAGTGAGTGACTGTGTGAGTGACTTTTGAGTGGGTGAGTGAGTGGGTGAGTGAGTGACTGTTTGAGTCACTGAGTGAGTGGTAGTGATGAGTGAGTGACTGTGTGAGTGGTTGTGTGACTGAGTGAGTGGGTGAGTGAGTGACTTGCTGTAGATGGTGGAAGATCGGTGGTGGTGGAGTTGCAGGTGAGCGAGCGTTCAAAGTCGTCCAGCGACGCGGGGGGCCGTGAGTCGCCGTGAGGTTCAGAGCCTTCATGGTGAAGTAGAACCCGGAGAAGGCCTGCACAGCAACACATCAACAACAATCAACAACAATCGCAACAACAATCGCAACAACAATCAACAAAAATCATCAACAACAACAATCATCAGCAACACCATTCATTAATAACAATAATCATGAAAAACTACCATCAACAACATCAACAACAATCAACAACAACAACAATCGCAACAACAATCAACAACAACAACAATCGCAACAAAAATCATCAACAACAACAATCATCAGCAACACCATTCATTATCAACAATAATCATGACAAACTATCATCATCAACAACAATCACAACAACAATCATCATCAACAACAATCGCAACAACAGCCAACCACAACCATCAACAACCACAACAACAATCAACAAAAATCATCAACAACAACAATCATCAGCAACACCATTCATTATCAACAATAATCATGAAAAACTATCATCATCAACAACAATCACAACAACAATCATCATCAACAACAATCAACAACAACCACAACAACAACCACAACAACAATCAATAAAAATCATCAACAACAACAATCATCAACAACACCATTCATTAATAACAATAATCATGAAAAACAATCATCAACAACATCAACAACAATCAACAACAACAACAATCGCAACAACAATCAACAACAACAACAATCAACAAAAATCATCAACAACAACAATCATCAGCAACACCATTCATTATCAACAACAATCATGAAAAACTACCATCAACAACAATCACAACAACAATCATCATCAACAACAACAATCGCAACAACAGCCAACCACAACCATCAACAACCACAACAACAATCAACAAAAATCATCAACAACAACAACAATCATCAACAACACCATTCATTATCAACAACAATCATGAAAAACAATCATCATCAACAACAATCACAACAACAATCATCATCACCAGAAATCATCAACAACAATCCACCACAACCATCAACAGTCTCTATGGGTCTCCAAGTATTTATCTGCATACGTATCTCTATGTATCTCTATGTATCTCTATGTATCTCTATGTATGTATCTCTATGTATCTCTATGTATATCTCTGTGTGTCTATGGGTCTTCACTCTATGGGTCTATAGGTCTCTATGTATCTCTATGGGTCTCTCTGTGTCTCTATGGATTGCTATGTATCTTTGTATAACCCTGTGTGTCTATGGGTCTCCATGTATCTCTATGTAATTCTATGGGTGTCTGTATCTCTATGGGTCTCTATGGATCTTAATGGGTCTATATGGGTCTCTATGGGTCTCTATGTATCCCTATGGGTCTCTATGTATCTTAATGGGTCTCTATGTATCTCTATATATCTCTATGTATCTCTATGGGTCTCTATGGGTCTCTATGTATCTCTATGGGTCTCTATGTATCTTCTAATGGGTCTATATGGGTCTCTATGGGTCTCTATGTATCTCTATGGGTCTCTATGTATCCCTATGGGTCTCTATGTATCTCCACACAGCGTTACGCAACCGATGAAAAGATATTGCCACTCGACTGATTCGGAGTGAGACCTCTGCTGTCAAACCGGAGCCGGTCACGAGCGCACTGCCCAGGTATGTGAAACTCTCCACTCTCTCCACAACTGCCCTATCACCGATTGGGAGTTGTGGGGGTGGAGTGTCCGATGGTGCAAAATACCCAGGCAGGTGCTTCGTTTTGGTGGGGCTGATGGTAAGGCCCCACCTCTTAGTAGCACACTCCAGGTTCAGCAGCAGCATCTCCAACTCCTCGTCTGAGTTTCGAATTAAAGCTTTCGTGACTGCAGGGATTCATCTAATTGGTTCTTTCGGTAAAGTCATCACGTAGAAGGGAAATAATAAAATAATAAAAATTAAACATAATAAAATGCAATTCTCACGACGTTTCGGCCACAACGCAAGCAGCCGTCCTCAGGTGAAGAACAGGTCGGAAGAACAGGTCTGTCGGAAAGACAGACGCTGTCTTTCCGACAGCTCTGTTCTTCACCTGAGGACGGCTGCTTGCGTTGTGGCCGAAACGTCGTGAGAATTGTATTTTATTATGTTTTATTTTATTATTTTATTATTTCCCTTCTACGTGACTTTACCGAAAGAACCAAGAAGATGAATCCTGCAGTCACGAAAGCTTTAAATAAAAAAAAGATGATGATGTTCATGATGTAGATCAGTGTTTTTCAACCGGTGTTCCGCGGCACACTAGTGTGCCGCGGGATGTTGTCAGGTGTGCCGTGGGATGAAGCGCAGGGAGTCCCGAAGCAGAGCCGTGCATCCCACTGCGCATGCTCCGCCCATCCAGCCGCACGTCACGCTCCTCCCAGCCTCCCATGCGGCAGTCAGGCAGGCAGTCGGAGACTGTGCCCCCGAGACTGTGCCCCCCAGTGCAGGTATGACAGTGAGACATCATCATTACATTGTATGTTGTGCTTTTAAAAAAAAACATCCTTAAATGAGGTTTGAATCATTTTTGCCTTGTGAGACATCATTATATTTTATATCTGTATTTTGTGCTTTTAAAAACATCCTTAAATGAGGTTTGAATCATTTATTTTTGCCTCCTCACTTGAGAAACCCCACACAAACGCTGATACCCCCAACGCTGGGGCCCCAGTACCAGTAATGTTGGCAAGGCTATCCCCAGACCTGGCCAGGATGCTGTGCTTCAGTACCTCATTATAGGGATAGCCTTGCCAACATTCCTGGTATTTTTTGATGAAATTTCTCAGTCTAGGTTTGCGCTCGCTCGCCGCTCAGAAATTTTTTTACTTGTTCGGCACAGTAAAAAATTAGAGGGAACATTGCCAGCGCTCTTCTGCTCAGGTCTACTCCAGATCCATCACTCAGGGCTCGCAGCACAGAAGAGAACATCACAGTGAAAACAGCAGCTTCAGTGCACATGAAGAAGGAGTTGTGAAGAAGACGAAAGGTACCAATTCTGGTGATGGACAGAAGGATTGCTCTGTGACGGACAGCGGCTATCTGGAGGAGACAAGCGCAGTAAGGAAGTACTGAGTAACAGTGAGATACTGCAGCGATGGACAAGTTTTTAAAAAGGAAAGAACTGGACTCTGAACAAAATTTGGAGCCAGATGAGAGCCCAAGTATGAGTGGGGATCAAAAGAAAGCAAAGATGGCTAGCTCAAGCAAATTCTCTGGCACAAGGCAATATAGCGAAAGCTATATTTCATTTGGATTTACTTTCACCGGAGATGCAAATAAACCAACTCCACTGTGCGTGGTGTGTGGTGAAAAGCTATCTAACAGTGCTATGGTCCCAAGTAAACTTAAACGCCATCTCCAAACGAAACACCCTTCGCTTCAAAACAAGAATGCGGACTATTTTGTTCGCCTGCGTGAAAACACGGAGAAACAGGCAACTTTCATGAGAAAAACCACAAAGGTAAATGAAAGAGCTCTTAAAGCTAGCTATCAAGTTGCTGAACTTATAGCCAAGTCAAAAAAGTCCCACACTGTGGCAGAGACATTAATACTTCCCGCCTGCAAAGCTATTGTAGAGGAGATGCTCGGACCTGAAGCAGCTAAGGAAATAGCCAAAGTCCCTCTCTCAGACAACACAATTTCCAGACGTATTAATGACATGTCTGCAGACATCGAAAGTGTGGTTTTGGAAAAGATCCGTATCAGTGAGAAATTTGCATTGCAACTTGACGAGTCTACTGATATCAGTGGACATGCTCAACTCTTGTCAAATGTGTGTTTTGTGGATGGTGATGCAATTAGAGAAAACTTCTTTTTTTGCAAGGCATTGCCAGAAAAAACAACAGGAGAAGAAATTTTTCGGGTCACATCAGAATACCTTGAACAAGGAGGACTTAAGTGGGAAAACTGCACAAGTGTCTGCACTGATGGAGCTGCAGCCATGGTCGGGCGCACCAAAGGCTTTGTAAGCAGAGTGAAGGAAAGAAATCCAGATGTGATTGTTACGCATTGTTTTTTACACCGTGAGGCCCTCGTAGCCAAGACTTTACCAGCAGACCTAGTTCATGTGTTGGATGATGTTGTGCGCATGGTAAACTTTGTAAAGTCACGACCTGTGAAAAGTCGCATATTTGCAGCTTTGTGTGAGGAGATGGGAGCGAAGCATAAAACCTTGCTGTTTCATACGGAGGTCCGGTGGTTGTCGCGTGGCAAGGTCTTGGTTCGTGTGTATGAGCTGCGGGAGGAACTTAAAGTGTTTCTGACAAATGAGAGGTCAGATTACGCAAAGCTGCTTGCAAGCGATGAGTGGTGTGCAAGGCTGGCATACCTGGCAGATATATTTCATCATCTGAATGAACTGAACACACGAATGCAAGGCCGAAATGAAAACCTGCTTACAAGTACAGATAAAATAAATGGATTCTGTTCAAAGGTGCAACTCTGGCATCAACACGTGGAAAGTGGCAATCTTGAAATGTTCACACTCACCAAGCAATGGGAAGGTGTTCACATTGCTGCACTGTGTGAGATAATAGTTAAACATTTAAAAACTCTTGAGGAGAAGTTGTCATTTTATTTCTCTTCAGTCTCCACTGAATGCCTTGACTGGGTTAGGGACCCTTATAGCTCAGCATCAATTGGTGGAAAGGACATGACTTTACAGGAGCAGGAGGAACTAACTGAACTGAGACAAAATCGTGATTTCAAGCTAAGATTTGCTGATCTACCTTTGGACAGTTTTTGGTTGGATACTGCCAAGGAATTCCCCCTTCTGGCAAACAAAGCTATTTTGACATTGCTCCCATTTTCCACTACATATCTGTGTGAGATGAGCTTTTCAAGCCTGATTGCTATAAAAACTAAAGACAGAGAGCGACTGAGAGCTGTTGACGAAGAGCTACGTGTGTGTCTTTCTTCGATTCCAGCCAGAATATCAGCTTTGTGTTCAGCCAAAAGGCCCAGGTTTCGCACTAAGTAAACAGAAATAAAGTATTTTATAATTTTTCATATTTCATAATAAAGTAATTATAAAATAATTTCTTTGTGTTTATTTGATTCCTATTCAAGAGAATTACTTTATATATATAGTCAATATAGGGACAGAGTTACATTTTTTAACATTTTCTAATGGTGGTGTGCCTCGTGATTTTTTTCATGAAAAAAGTGTGCCTTTGCACAAAAAAGGTTGAAAAACACTGATGTAGATGATGTAGATGATGATGTTAATGATGAAATGATGATGATGTTAATGATGTTGATGATGTAGATGATAATGTTAATGATGTTAATGATGTTGGGAAATGATGTTGATGATGATGTTGATGATGATGTTGATGATGTTGATGATGTTGATGATGATGTGAAGACGCTGTCTTTCCGACAGACCTGTTCTTCACCTGAGGACGGCTGCTTGCGTTGTGGCCGAAACGTCGTGAGAATTGTATTTATTATGTTTATTTTTATTATTTATTATTTCCCTTCTACGTGACTTTACCGAAAGAACCAAGAAGATGCATCCTCGTCTGAGTGTTGTTAGATTGTTATCGCGTGGTTTAGTGGTACATGTATTGAAGGTGGGGAAGGGGGGGGGTTACCAGCCCCTCGCACCCGTCCAGAGCCCCCCACTTTGGCCGCTGTGGTGGCTACAAACGCCACGAGGGGGATAAAGACGGTTTTGGAATTGGCCTTCTCTCCGTGGCATCGGTCGCATCCACCGCAGCGTTGCCGTCCGGCACAACCGGGGAGGTGCGTGGTTGTTTTTGCCTTCACCGCCTCCACCACCACCACAACCACTATCACCACCACCACCATCACCACCACCACCATCACCACCACCACTATCACCATCACCACTGTTGCCACTATCACCACCACCACCATCACCATTATAGCCACCACCACCGCTATCACCACCACCACCACTATCACCACCACCGCTATCACCACCACCACCGCTAGCACCACCACCGCTAGCACCACCACCGCTATTACCACACCACTATCACCACCACCACTGCTGCTACTATCACCACCACCACTATCACCACCACCGCTATCACCACCACCACCATCACCACCACCATTATAGCCACCACACCACCACCACCGCCACCACCACCGCCACCACCGCCACCACCGCCACACCGCCTCCACGCCGCGCCCGGCACCGCTCACCACGAATCTCCCGGCGAGGCTCGGCTGGTAGACGCCGCCGAAGGAGCAGTCGTCCTCGCCGCCGCAGGCGGACGAGTTGAAGAGGGCGACTACGGCCCGGGCACAGCGGCGCGTCCCGCTCCCTCGATCGTCACCTCGTCACCACCACCACCGCCACCACCGCCACCACCACCACCGCACCACCGCCACCACCGTCACCGCCACCGTCACCGTCACCACCACCGCCGCCACCACCACCGCCACCACCACCACCACCACCGTGACCACCGTCACCACCACCGTCACCGCCGTCAACCGCAGTCACGGTACCGGCGCAGGGCGAGGAGAGGATGGAGTGGCGGCTCACGGTGACGTTGTAGCCCCCGGGGAGGCACGGGTCGATCACGCGGCCCGGGGAGCTGCCACCGTTGTCACCGCCAGCCTGCCACCACCATCGCCATCACCACCATCATCATCATCACCACTACCGTCATCATCACCAACGTCATCATCACCACCATCATCATCATCACCACTACCGTCATCATCACCATCACCACCATCATCATCACCACTACCGTCATCATCACCACCGTCATCATCACCACCATCATCACCGCCATCATCACCACCGCTACCATCATCACCACCACTACCATCATCACCACCATCATCACCACCACTGCCATCATCACCACCATCATCATCACCACCACCATCATCACCACCACAAGCACTGTCACCGCCGTCACCGCCGTCGTCACCGCTGTGACCGCCAGCCGGCCACCACCGTCATCATCACCACCATCATCATCACCACCATCATCATCACCGCTACCATCATCACCACCACAAACACTGTCACCGCCTTGCACCATCAGCACCGCCGTCACCACCACCATCATCATCATCACCACCGTCATCATCACCACCACCATCATCATCACCATCACCATTACCATCATCACCACCACAAACACTGTCACCACCATGCACCATCAACACCACCGCCGTCACCACCACCACCATCATCATCACCACCGCGACCATCACCAAGTGTGTGGGTGAGCGAGTGAGTGAGTAGGGAGAGTATGGGAGAGTGGGTCAGTGTGTGTGTGAGTGAGTGTGTGCGTGAGTGAGTAGGGGAGTGTATGAGAGTGGGTCAGTGTGTGAGTGAGTGTGTGAGCGAGTGTGTGCGTGAGTGTGTGGCTGTGAGGGAGTCTGGAAAAACAACCCCCTACCTCCTTGTTAGTGCCGGCCGGTAACGCCACAACAGTGGCCAAAGGGGGCTATGGATGGGTGCAAGGGGCTGGTAACCCATCCACCTTCAATACAAGTACCACTAAACCACGGAAAAAATATCTAATTAAGCTTGTGCCGGAGGCCTCGGAGGGACAGGCGTCTGGAACGTCTCCTGGCAGAGACTCATTTTGCGGAGCCAGGAGACTGAATCCTTACACTCCTCTGTCGGGAGCTGGACCGGTGCCGCCTGGATCTCTGCGGCATTCAGGAGGTCCGGTGGACCGGCTCTGGCTCCTGCCACCATGAGGGTGGACAGTCCTCTACTCGGGGCAGGAGACTGCCAAACAACAGGGAGTGGCTCTTCTTAAAAGAATGAAGGGGCGTGGGAGCGTGGCGGTGAGGTGTGGGAAGCTGTAAGCCCCAGGATACTTTGGGCTCGCCTTCCCATCAATAAAAGGCGAGGAGTGGTGGTCGTGGTTACTTATGCCCCCACCGAAGATGAACATCCATGGAGGGATGCAGGCAAAGCCGATGAGTCAGATGCCCTCTATGACCTCCTGTCACAGGTGCTGGCTAAAGCGGCCACTCGGGACAGAGTCATCTTGTTGGGTGAATTCAATGCCCGAGTTGGTCGTGATGCTGGCACCTGGTCTGGAGTGATTGGAAGGCATGGCCAGATCAGCTCAATAACACGCTGTTCCAGCATTGGAACATCCACACATCATGGATGCATGCCGGGTCCAAGCAAGAACATCTGCTGGACTACGTAGTGATGGAACAACGAATGCAGGCCCATGTCCTTGACATCTGGACCTACCGTGGAGCTGATCTGCCCTCTGACCATCGACTTGTCATCTGTAAGATGCGCCTGCCATTCTTCCACTCCGGTGGTGGGTGTACACCCAGGACCCCATTCAAACCCAAAGTGGCCTGGTGTTAGCTAGTTGATGAAAGTTGCGAGCAAGAATTTCATCATCACTTGCAGCTGGGATTGGCATCGTCCCCCACTCCTCCTGATGTCGAGGGTAAATGGGCGAGGTTTAGGACTGTGACTCATGCAGCTGCAATGGCTGCCTCGGGTCCAGACCTCCCCAGAGACCCTGGCTGATAGAGGAGGTGTTAAGGCTGGCTGATAAAAAGTGACAGGCCCAATCTCATTGTCTACAGCATCCCACGTCAGAGAATGAGGAGGCTTACCGCAGCCTTCACTCGGAGGTTCGTAGAGCCGTAAGGCGCTGCAAGGATGGTTGCTGGTCGTGGATTGCTGAGGAGATGGAGTCTGCCTCAATGGCCCGCGATCACAAATCGCTTTTTAATTCTATAAAAAAAAAGTAACCTGCAGTGCCACACCTATCACCATCATTAGGGGAAAGAATGGTGCTCCTATCTCTGAAACTCAGGAACAGGTTTGCAGATTTGCTGAGCATTTCTGTGGGGTCCTGGGGGAGGGGAAATCCCTCAGCCTAGAAAACATAGGGACAAAGTGGGATGACCCTGCTGAGGCTGTGGTGCCTCGAATATTGGAGAAGTCCCCCCTTGTGAGTGGCTGGCTGAGTGCCATCTGTTGAGGAAGTACTGAAGGCGATCCAGAGTCTGAAACCAGGAAAGGCACCGGGCAGAGATGATCTCCCCAGCGAAATTCTGAGGAGGGTGGCGTTTGTGCACAGACTGCCCTACATGACATCATAACAACAGTCTGGACCACTGGACGGGTTCCGTAGATTGGAAGATGCCCTGGTGGTCCCCCTCTTTAAGAAGGCACAGACTGGAACAACTGCAGGGGCATATCACTCAGTGTGCCGGGAAAGGTCCTGGCAAGATTATTCAACATCGCCTTGCAGGCACGCTGAGGAGAGGCTTGCGGAGCCCCAATGCGGTTTCACAGATGCCATATTTTCTGTCCGTCTGCTACAGCAGAGGTGTAGGGAATTCCCACAAAACCGACATCTCTGCTTTATTGACCTAGTCAAGGACTATGATCCCATCAGTAGGCCTGGACTCTGAGTTGTTCTTCATTATTTCGAGTCCCTGACCCTCTGCTCACGATCATTAAAGACCTATGGTGAGCGGGCCCGGGTAAAACTACGTGGCCGGGAGTCGGAGCCTTTCCCTGTACACCTTGGGGTGCGACAGGGATGTCTCTGGCTCCCACATTATTTAACATCTATTTCAACCACGTAGTTCGTGAAGCCTTCAATAGCTGTACCAGAGGAATTTCCATCTGGTACAGACACAATGGAGGCTGATCGATGCCCGGNTGCGGTCAAGGGATGGTTCCCTATTGGTCAACCATGTTATGTATGCCGATGATCTGGTAATTGCTGCTCACTCAGAGGAGGAGTTGGAGGCGCTGCTGCTGAACTTGGAGCGTGCACTAAGAGGTGGGCCTTACCATCAGCCCCACAAATACGAAGCACCTGCCTGGGTATTTTGTACCATCGGACACTCCACCCCACAACTCCCAATTGGTGCTGGGCAGTTGTGGAGAGAGTGGAGAGTTTCCCATACCTGGCAGTGCGCTCATGACTGGCTCCAGTTTATCAGCAGAGGTCTCACTCCAATCAGTCGAGCGGCATTATCTTTTCATCGGTTGCATAACGCTGCGTGGAAGCTACCTGGTCTGGCGCTCCGCACGAAGCTTCAGGTCTTCTCGGCCACGGTCATTCCCTCCCTTCTCTACGCTTGCGAAACGTGGACCCCCTAAAGGAGCATCTTCGCCGGTTGGAAACATTTAGGCTGGCCTGCCTACGATCCATCCTGGGATTAACCAGGCTGGATTGTGTGAGGAGCTCACAAATCCTTGAAAGATCTGGTCAAAGTCCATCGGTGAGCTCCTCCGGCAGGCAAGGCTGCGTTGGCTGGGCCATGTAGCCGCATGCCCAGCCACCGCATGCCTAAACAGCTTTGTTCGGCCGGATCGAGGGGCTAAATGGGCGCGGCACGGGCTAGAGAAGAGATGGAGTGATGTGGTACAGGAGGACGTGGAGCTGAGTGGACTTGCCGATGACTGGTACCAGCGGTGTCAAGATCGGCCTCTGGAGGAGGCTCATGAAGACGCTACTGGGCAGTTGGAGGCAGTCGCCCTCCAACAACAACGGAGGCGGAGGAGCGACGCTCACAACAACGAGCAGAGCGCCGGGTGGCTAAAGCACAGCAAGTTGGTACAGTAGGGGCACAGGTGGTGCATCAGCCAGTCATCTCAGTCAGTCGACCCGTGGCACCGGGTCTGCCCGTGACCTCCTGCCAGCGGGCGTTCAACACTTCACGTGGCCTCAAGGTGCACTTGGCCTGGCACAATCGTCGTGGTGACGTCACCGCCACTTAGTAGCGAATGGCGGTTGTGTTGTGTGTGTGTGGTGTGAGTGTGTGTGTNAGTGATGATGTGAGTGTGTGAGTGAGTGANTGTNGAGTGAGTGACGTGTGGAGTGAGTGTGCGAGTGAGTGTGTGAGTGAGTGTGGTGGAATCTGACGNGTGNGTGTGTGAGTACCACCCCTCCTCGTGTGAGTATCCGAGTGGTGAGCCTCGTGTGTATGAGTATGTGTGTGAGTGAGTGTNTGAGTGAGTGTATGAGTCGTGTATGAGTGTGTGAGTTAGTGAGTGTGTGCNTGAGTGAGTGTGTGTGTGTGTGTGAGTGTGTGTGTGAGTGTGTGAGTGAGTGTGTATAGTGATGTGTGTGTGAGTGTGTGTGTGTGTGTGTGTGAGTGAGTGTGTGTATGAATGTGTGTGAGTGAGTGTGTGTATGTGTATGAGTGAGTGAGTGAGTGTGTGTGTGAGTGAGTGTGTNAGTGAGTGAGTGAGTGTGAGTGTGTGAGTGTGTGTGTGAGTGAATGAGTGTATGATTAAGTGTGTGAGTGAGTGTGTGTGTGCATGTCACCCCAAGCAATAGCCGAGCCCAGTGCGTGTGCGCGCCTCGTTGAGTCCGTAGCACAGGTAGCTGTGTGTGTGTGAGTGTGTGTGTGTGAGTGAGTGTGTGTGTGAGTGTATGAGTGAGTGTATGCAGTGTGTGAGTGAGTGTGAGTGTGAGTGTGTGTGTGTGTGTGTGAGTGTGTGAGTGTGTNAGTGAGTGTGAGTGTGTGAGTGAGTGAGTGTTTGAGTGTGTGAGGTGTGAGTGTANGAGTGAGTGTGTGAGAGAGTGAGTGTGTGTGTGTGTGAGTGAGTGTATGAGTGTGTGTGAGTGAGTGAGTGAGTGAGTGTGTGAGTAGTGTATGTATGAGTGTGAGTGAGTGAGTATGAGTGTGTGAGTGAGTGAGTGAGTGAGTGAGTGTGTGAGCGAGTGAGCGTGTGAGTGTGTGTGCGCGTGTCACCCAAGCAGTATCCGAGCCCAGTGCCGCGTGCGCGCCTCGTTGAGTCCGTAGCACAGGTAGCTGTGTGTGTAGACGTGGTACTCCGTGCCGTACAGAAGCAGTGGCAGAGTGTCCCGGTCACCTCCACCACCACCACCACCAACACCACCACCGCCACCACCACCACCAACACCACCACCACCACCGCCACCAACACCGCCACCACCGCCACCACCACCACCGCCACCACCGCCACCACCACCGTCACCACCACCACCACCAACACCACCACCACCACCGCCACCACCACCACCACCACCACCACCACCACCACCACCGCNGCCCGGCACAAAGGTGATCTGAGTGGAGGCACCGCCAAGGTCCATGGCTCCCAGAGTACCACGTGACGAGGGAGGTCGCCAGTCGCCCTCCCAGTCGAACTGAGTCAGAGGGGACGTGAGGGGGGGGGTGGGGGAGGGTGGGGGGTGGAGGGGGGGGTGGGGGGGGTGGGGGGGTCACGTGACGTAGGGGGGAACGGGAGGGGGGCACAAGGGGGGGTGAAGGGGAGGGGGTGGGGGGTCACGTGGGGGTGGGGGGGTCACGTGGGGGGGGGGTCACGTGATAAGTTCTATTCTCCACAACCAACAAGGGTTTTGCCACCAAGTACTAAGAGATGTTTTTGCAGAGGGGGTCAAATACTTATTTCCATCATTAAAATGCCAATCAATTCATAACATTGTTGACATGCGTTTATCCTGATTTTGTTGTTGTTGTTATTCTGTCTCTCACTGTTCTAATAAACCTACAATTACAATTATAGGCCGATCGTTTCTTTGTCAGTGGGCAAACGTACAAAATCAGCAAGGGATCAAATACTTATTTCCCCTCACTGTACCTCCACTACCAGTGTCACTCACTCACCCACTCACTCACTCACTCATCCACACTCACTCACACACTCACTCACTCCACTCACTCACCACTCACCACTCACTCATCCACCACTCACTCACTCACTCATCACCACACACTCACTCACCAATCAGGGCTCACTCACTCACCANTTACCACTNACTCAACTCACTCACCACACCACTCANTCCACTCACTCACACANCACTCATTCATTCACTCACTCACTCACACACTCACTCACTCACACACTCACTCCCACACTCACTCACTCACGCACCCATTCACCCACTTACTCATCCACTCACTCACCCACTCACTCACTCACCTACTCACCCATTCACCCACTTACTCACTCACTCACCCACTCACTCACTCACCCACCACTCACTCACCACTCACTCACCCACCTACACTCACTCACTCACTCACACACTCACTACACTCACTGCACACTCACTCATCCACTCACTCACTCACACACTCACCTACTCACTTACTCACCTACTCACCCACTCACTCACTCACTCACCCACTCACTCACTCACTCACCCACTCACTCACTCACCTACTCACCCATTCACCCACCCACTCACTCACTCACCCACTCACTCACCTACTCACCCATTCACCCACCCACTCACTCACTCACCCACTCACTCACCACTCACCAAACTCACCCACTCACTCACTCACTCACCCACTCACTACNCCACTCACTCACTCACTCACTCACTCACTCACCACTCACTCACTTACCTACTCACTCACTCACCCACTCACTCACTCACCTACTCACCCACTCACCCACTCACTCATCCACCCACTCACTCACTCACCCACTCACTCACTCACCTACTCACTCAGTGTCCTGTACCTCCACTACCCAGTGTCACTGACTCACCCACTCACTCACCTACTCACCCACTCACTCACCTACTCACCACTCACTCACTCACTCACTCACCACTCACTCACTCACCTACTCACCCATTCACCCACTTACTCATCCACTCACTCACTCACTCACCCACTCACTCACCTACTCACCCATTCACCCACTTACTCATCCACTCACTCACTCACCCACTCACTCACCACTCACTAACTCACCCACTCACTCACTCACTCACCCACTCACCCACTCACTCACTCAACCACTCACTCACTCACCNACTCACTCATCCACTCACTCACTCACTCGCTCACCCACTCACTCACTCACCCACTCACCCACTCACTCATCCACTCACTAACTCGCTCACCCACTCACTCACTCACACACTCACTCATCCACTCACTCACTCACACACTCACTCACCTACTCACCACACTCACTCACACTCACTCACTCACCCACTCACTCACCTACTCACCCATTCACCCACTTACTCATCCACTCACTCACTCACCACTCACTCACTCACCTACTCACCCATTCACCCACTTACTCATCCACTCACTCACTCACTCACCCACTCACTCACCTACTCACCCATTCACCCACTTACTCACTCACTCACTCACCCACTCACTCACTCACTCACACTCACCCACTCACTCACTCACTCACTCACCCACTCACTCACCACTCACTCACTCAACACTCACTCACTCACTCACCACTCACTCATCCACTCACTCACTCACTCGCTCACCCACTCACTCACTCACCACTCACTCACCCACTCACTCATCCACTCACTAACTCGCTCACCCACTCACTCACTCACCCACTCACTCACTCACTCACCTACTCACTCAGTGTCCTGTACCTCCACTACCCAGTCACTGACTCACCCACTCACTCACCTACTCACTCACTCACTCACCCACTCACTCACTCACTCACTCANCTACTCACCCACTCACTCACTCACTCACCCACCCAGTCACCCACTCACTCATCCACTCACTCANCCACTCACCACTCACCCACTCACTCACTCGNTCACTTCCNCTCACTCGCTCGCTCACCCACCACTCATCACANTCACCGACTCAACACTCACTCACCACTCACTCACTCACCTANTCACCACCAACTCACTCACCACTCACTCAGTGTCCTGTACCTCCACTACCCAGTCACTCACTCACCCACTCACCCACTCACTCACTCACTCACCCACCCACCCACCCACCCACTCACTACTCACTCACCCACCCACCACCCACTCANTCATCACTCACCCACCCACTCACTCACCACTCACTCACCCACATCACTCACTCACCCACCCACCACCCACTCANTCACTCACTCACACTCCACTCACCANTCACCACATCATCACTCACCCACCACTCACTCACCACTCACTCACNCNCTCACCCACACTCAACCANTCACTCANCCACTCACTCACCCACCCACCCACTCACCCACAATATCACTCACCCACTCACCCACTCACCCACTCACNCACTCACTCACTNGCTCACCCACCCACTCACCACCACCCACCACTCACTCACACCACCACCCGCACANTCACCCACCNANTCACTCACGCCACCACTCACCCANTCACTCACTCATCCACCACTCANCCACCCTCACCACCNANTCACTCACCACTCACTCACCCACCACCCANTCANCTANTCACTCACTCACCTACATACTCACCCANTCACTCACTCANCTACATACTCACTCACTNCACTCACTCACTCACCCACTCACTCACCACCCACCNTCACTCACTCACTCACAAACCACCACTCANTCACTCACCACGTCGTTTACTCACCACTCACTCACNANNCACCACTCACGGTCACCCANTCACTCACCTANTCACTCACTCACCANTCACTCACTCACCCACCCTAAGACCCANTCACTCACCCACTCACTCACTCACCACTCACCTACCCACTCACTCACCCACTCACACTCACTCACCCACTCACCCACACACAANCCACTCACTCACCCACTCACTCACTCACCCACTCACTCACCCACCCACCACCCACTCACCCACTCACTCACCCCCCACTCACTCACCCACTCACTCACTCACCCACTCACTCACTCACCTANTCACTCACTCACCTACCTACTCACTCACTCACCTCANTCACCTATTCACTNANTCAACTCACCCCTCCCTCACCTACTCACCCACGCACTCACTCACTCACTCACCCACCTCACTCACTCACCTACTCACTCAGTGTCCTGTACCTCCACTNACTCACCACTCACTCACTCACCCACTCACTTACCATGCCACCCACTCACTCACTCACCTANTCACTCACTCACTCACCTACTCACTCAGTGTCCTGTACCTCCACCTGTACCTCCACCACTCAGTGTCCTGTATCTCCACCACCCAGTGTCCTGTATCTCCACCACCCAGTGTCCTGTACCTCCAGGAATCGGTGTGACAGGAAGTTGAGTGACGTCCACCCGAAGGCCCCTTCCTCCATTCCCGTGATGATCGTCGCGTCGACCAATCGGAACGGAGACTCCCGCAGCGTCCGCTCCACCGATGACATCACGGCGGATGCCTCCGTCCCATTGGTCAAGCTTTGAGGGGGAGGGGGGGGGGTCAAGGGGTGAGGGGGTTAAACTCATCGTCGTCATCGTTGTCATCATCATCGTCATCATCGTCATCATCGTCATCGTCATCATCATCATCGTCATCATCGTCATCGTCATCATCATCGTCATCATCATCGTCATCATCATCGTCGTCATCATCATCGTCGTCATCATCGTCATCATCATCATCGTCATCATCATCATCGTCATCATCATCATCTTCATCATTTTCATCATCGTCATCATCATCACTATCATCATCATCACACACTACCACCGTCAATCCACCACGACCACTCCCCCCCCCACGTGACCCCCCCACGTGACTGCCCACTTGAGCAGGCGCATGCCGGCGGTGGCGCCCAGGCTGATCGCTGTCCGCGTGCTGACCATCACCGCCAGCGCCGCCGCCAGACACGGAACCAGCGCAGCGCCAGCGTCGCTCGCTCGGCCCGCGTAGGCCGAGAGTGGGGGCCTCGGGGAGAGGGGGGGGTCTAAGGGGAGGGTCACACACTCACTCACTCGCTCATCACTCACTCACTCACCCACCCACTCACCCACCATCATCATCACTCACACTCATCACTCACTCACCACTCACTCACCACTCACTCGCTCACTAACTCACTCACCCACCCACTCACTCACCCACTCACTCACTCGCTCGCTTTCTCACTCGCTNGCTCGCTCGCTCACTCACTCATTCACTCACTCATTCACTCACCNCCAGCTACTCACTCACCCACCCACTCACCCACCCACACTCACTCACTCACTCACCCACCCACCCACTCACTCACCCACTCACTCACTCACCCACTCACTCACCCACTCACTCACCCACTCACCCACCCACACACGGAACCAGCGCAGCGCCCGCTCGCTCGCTCGCCCGCGTAGGCCGAGAGTGGGGGCCTGTGGGCACTAAGTCACACACTCACTCACTCACCTAATCACCTANTCACCTACTCACTCACTCATTCACTCATCCACACACTCACTCACCCACTCGCTCGCTCACCTACTTACTCACCTACTCACTCACTCACTCACTCGCTCACTCACCTACTCACTCATTCACTCACTCACTCGCCCACTCACCTACTCACCCATTCACCCACTCACTCACTCGCCTACTCACTCACCCACTCATCCATTCACTCACTCATCCACTCACTCACTCACCCACCCACACACGGAACCAGCGCAGCGCCAGCGTCGCTCGCTCGGCCCGCGTAGGCCGAGAGTGGGGGGCCTGTGGGGAGAGGGGGGGGGGTGCACACACTCACTCACCTACTCACTCACTCACCACTCACTCACCCACTCACTCACTCATTCACTCACTCACTCGCTCACCTACTCAATCACTCACTCACTCGCTCACTCACTCACTCACTCACACACTCACTCACCCACTCACACACTCACTCACCCACTCGCCCACCCAACCACTCGCTCACCCACTCACCCACCCACCCACCCACTCACTCACCCACTCACTCGCCTACTCACCCACCCACCCACTCACTCACCCACTCACCCACCCACTCACTCACTCAGTCACTCACTCACTCACCCACTCACCCACCCACTCACTCACTCACCACCACTCGCCCACTCACCCACCACACTCACTCACCCACTCACTCACCCACCACCCANTCACTCACTCACTCGCTCACCCACTCACCCACCCACCTACTCACCCGCCCANCCACCCANTCACTCACTCACTCACTCACCCACTCACCCAACTCACCCACCCACTCACTTCACCCACCCACTCACCGCCACTCACTCACGGAACCAGCGCAGCGCCAGCGTCACTCGCTCGGCCCGCGTAGGCCGAGAGTGGGGGGCCTGCGGGGAGAGGGGGGGTCTAAGGGGGGGGGGGTCACACACTCACTCACTCGCTCAGTCACTCACTCACTCACCTACTCACCCATTCACCCACTCGCTCACTAACCTACTCACTCATCCACTCACCCACTCACTCACCTACTCACTCACCCACCCACTCACCCACTCACTCACTCACTCCACTCACCCACCNACTCANTCACCTACTCACCCACCCACTCACCCACCCACTCACCCAACCACTCACTCACCCACTCACCCACCCACTCACCCACTCACTCACCCACCCACTCACCCACTCACTCACGGAACCAGCGCAGCGCCAGCGTCACTCGCTCGGCCCGCGTAGGCCGAGAGTGGGGGCCTGCGGGAGAGGGGGGGTCTAAGGGGGGGGGGTCACACACTCACTCACTCGCTCAGTCACTCACTCACTCACCTACTCACCCATTCACCCACTCGCTCACTAACCTACTCACTCATCCACTCACCCACTCACTCACCTACTCACTCACTCACTCACCCACCCATCCACTCACCCACCCACTCACTCACCCACTCACTCACCCACCCATCCACTCACCCACTCACTCACTCACTCACCCACCCACCCATCCACTCACCCACCCACAAACTCACCGACTCAATCACTCACCCACTCGCTCGCTCACTCACTCACTCATCCACACACTCACTCACTCACTCACCCACTCCCTCACTCACCTACTCACTCGCTCACTAACTCACTAACCCACTCACTCACCCACTCACCTACTCACTCGCTCACTCACCCACTCACTCACACACTCACCCACTCACTCACACACACTCACCCACTCATTCACTCGCTCACTCACTCACTCACCCACTCACCACTCACTCACCCACCCACCCACTCACTCACCCACTCACTCACCCACTCACTCACTCACTCATCCACCCACCCACTCACCCACTCACTCACTCACCACTCACTCACCACTCANTCACCCACCACTCACTCACCCACCACCGACTCACTCACCACTCACCCACCCACCCACCCACTCACCCACTCACTCACTCACCCACCCACTCACTCACTCACCCACTCACTCACCCACCCACACACGGAACCAGCGCAGCGCCAGCGTCACTCGCTCGGCCCGCGTAGGCCGAGAGTGGGGGGCCTGTGGGGAGAGGGGGGGAGGGGGGGGGGTCACACACTCACCCACTCACTCACTCACTCATCCACACACTCACTATCTCACTCACTCATCCACTCACTCACCTACTCACTCACTCACCCACTCACTCACTCACCTACTCACTCATCACTTACTCACTCACTCACCCACTCACCTACTCACTCACCCACTCACTCACTCACTCACCCACTCGCTCACTAACTCACTCACCCACCCACTCACTCACCCACCCATCCACACACCCACCCACTCACTCACCCACCCACTCACCCACTCACTCACCCACCCATCCACACACCCACCCACTCATCCACTCACTCACTCACTCACCCACTCACTCACCCACCCACACACGGAACCAACGCAGCGCCAGCGTCACTCGCTCGGCCAGCGTAGGCCGAGAGTGGGGGGCCTGCGGGGAGAGGGGGAGGGGGGGTCTAAGGCGTGTGTCACACACTCACTCACTCACCCACTCACTCATTCACTCGCTCACTCACCCACTCACTCACTCACCCACTCACCCACTCACTCATCCACTCGCTCACTCGCTCACTAACCTACTCACTCATCCACTCGCTTACTCACTAACTCACCCACTCGCCCACTCACTAACTCACTCGCTCATTCACCTACTCACTCACTCATTCACTCACTCGCTCACTCACTCACCCGCCCACCCACTCACTCACCCACCCACTCACTCACCCACCCACCCACTCACCCACTCACCCACCCACCCACCCACCACTCACCCACTCACCCACTCACCACCCACCCACCCACTCACCCACCCACCCGCTCACCCACCCACCCGCTCACCCACTCACTCACCCACCCACCCATCCACCCACCCACTCACCCACTCACCCACCCACTCACCCACCCACCCACTCACCCACTCACTCACCCACCACTCACCCACCCATCCACTCACCCACTCACCCACTCACTCACTCACTCACCCACCCTACCACTCACTCACTCACCCACCCACCCACCCACTCACTCACCCACCCACCCACTCACTCACTCACCCACTCACCCACCCACTCACTCACTCACCACTCACCCACCCACTCACTCACTCACCCACCCACCACTCACTCACTCAACCCCCACTCACTCCACGAATTCACTCACTCACACTCACACCACCCACTCCACCCATTCACTCANCCACTCACTCACTCACTCAACCACCCACCCACCCACTCANCCACTCACCCACTCACTCACCCACCCCTCACCACTCACCACTCACTCACCCACTCACTCACCCACTCACCCACTCACTCACTCACCCACCCACCCGCCCACTCGCTCACCCACTCACTCGCCCACTCACCCACCCACCCACCCACTCACCCACTCACCCACTCACCCACCCACTCACCCACCCACTCACCCACCCACCCACCCACTCGCTCACCCACCCACTCGCCCACCCACTCACCCACCCGCCCGCTCGCCCACCCGCCCACTCGCCCACTCGCCCACTCGCCCACCCGCCCACCCGCTCACCCGCCCACCCGCCCACCCGCTCACCCGCCCACCCACCCACCCGCTCACCCACCCACCCACCCGCTCACCCACTCGCCCACCCGCTCACCCACTTACCCACTCACCCACCCACCCACCCGCTCACCCACTCACCCACTCACCCACTCACCCACGCGCCCACCGGCTCACCCACTCACCCACTCACCCACCCACTCACCCACCCACCCACTCACCCACCCGCCCACCCGCCCACTCGCCCACTCGCCCACTCGCCCACTCGCCCACTCGCCCACCCGCCCACCCGCCCGCCGCTCGCCCGCCCGCCCGCCCACCCGCTCACCCGCCCGCCCGCCCACCCGCTCGCCCACCCGCCCACTCGCCCACCCGCCACCCGCTCACCCACTCGCCCACTCACCCGCCCACCCACCCGCCCGCTCACCCACTCGCCCACTCGCCCACCCGCCCACCCGCTCACCCACTCACCCACCCAC
>WFAB01002690.1:25000-29225 GCA_018977245.1 Lethenteron camtschaticum | reverse complement strand
GCAGATGTTCACGATCTGTCATCCTTCTTGAGTCTCGGCCAATTTGGCAACACACCTCAAAGCTTGTTCTGTGCGTGCGGCCGCGTGCGGCGTGTGGTGTTCAAGCCAGGAGTGGACATTCCACGTTCTTATGGTTAGCGTGGTGTCGATCCACACACACACACGCACGAAACAATGGTACTCATTCTTTTTATCGGCCCCGAATTTGAACTCGCTGATTGAGGGTCGGATTCCACGTGGGTCGCAGCGATTCTCGCTCACGGCCAACACTGGTGACGATTATCTGGACCGATCCTGGGCCTCCCCTAGGTCGACCCAGCCTCAGACGGGTGCCTGGTGCGGTGTGTAGTAAACATCGCCACTGGGAGAGACAAAGGCGGCCGGGCGTGGTGCTGCGTGTATCTGTCTCTCGACTACAGTGGGAGGCGGTGTTGCAACTGCAAACGCCGGTGGCGAATCGAATATCTGCACCGGTCCTGGGCCTCCCCTAGGGCGACTCAGCTGTAAAACACAAACAAGTACCTGGTGCGGTGAGCGTGTGACCATCAGCGCCGGGGAGACAAAGCCGTCCGGGCGTGAACGAAACTCCGGCCCACACTACACGTCCCGGCCTTCACAAAGTTGCTCGCTCGCTGCTCTCGTAGCAAACAGCACTTGCCCCCTCTCCTCCAAAACTGTCCCGTTGAAGGCTACCCGGGGGGCCTTTGCCTGTGTCTCTGTCTCTCCATCCGCTGGGGTTTGGGGTGCGCCGATGTCGCGCTCGCTGACGGGAAACTCGCGCATTCCTCTCCCGCGCGTTCCGACTCGCACTGCTGGGAGGCGACACCTCGCCCCCCCCTCGCCCCCCCCTCGCCCCTCCCCTCGCCCTCCCCATCGCACCCCCATCGCCCCCCCTCGCCCCCCCCTCGCCCCCCTCGCCTCCCCCCTCGCCCCCCTCCTCCTTCCACCCCGTCACCTCCAAAAACCCACAACATCAAGGCACGCTCCTACTCCCTCCTCCTCCTCCCCATCATCATCATCATGATCCTCCTCATGGAGAGTCGGATGACAGCTCTGCAGCTTCGTCAGGAGGTGTCAGGCAGCAGCAGGGAGCGGGGCGCACGAGGGACGCGAACGTCGTGAACGCGCTCGGCCGGAACGGTGCAAAGCCTCACGTGGGGCTCTTCCCACCCCAACACCGCCCCCCACATCCTGTCTCTTTGTCTCTCTGTGTGTCTCTCTGTCTCTGTCTCTCTGTCTCTGTCTCTCTGTGTGTGTCTCTCTCTGTGTCTCTCTGTGTGTGTCTCTCTGTCTCTCTCTCTGTCTCTCTGTGTCTCTCTCTCTTTCTGTCTCTCTGTCTCTCTGTCTCTCTGTCTCTGTCTCTCTGTCTCTGTGTGTGTCTCTCTCTGTGTGTGTCTCTCTGTCTCTCTCTCTCTGTCTCTCTGTGTCTCTCTCTCTTTCTGTCTCTTTACGTCTCTGTCTCTCTGTGTCTCTCTCTCTGTCTCTCTCTCTGCCGCTCTAACATAATCTCCCTCGCAGAAGCGCACAACATGGACTTGAGCCTCCTCTTCTTGGATCAGGAGAAGCCTTCGACAGGGTGAGCCACGAGTCGCTCGGCGTCGGCCAGGCCTTCATCTCGCTCGTCAGGCTCCTGTACACGGGCACATCCAGCCTCTTGAAGATCAACCAGCGGCTCGGCGCCCCGTTCCCCGTGACGAGGGGGTCAGACAGTGATGCCCCCTCTCGGGGCTGCTGTACCCCCTGTCCATTGAGCCGCTGCTACGCCGCCTGAGACGACATCTGTCTGGCCTCAAGGTCCCGGGAGCTGAGATCGCGGTCGTCAGGATCTCGGCTGATGCAGACAACGTCGCGATGGCGTTTCAATGACACGCACAATGTCTCCGCGCTCTGCTGGGCGGTTGCAGTCAGAGGTCGCAAACGGGTTTTGATTCCTTACCCGTACCGGCCGCACCAGGGTCGCAAACGGGTACCCTACCCATACCCGGCCGTACCCGTACCCTACCCGTACCCGGCCGGGTACGGGTACGGTACGGGTATCGGGTTCCCGATTGCGACCTCTGGGATGAAGCCATGTTGCAGGCGCGGGTGGGTTGATTCTAGGAACTTGAATTGTGAGAAGAGACAAGACGTTGGGAAATGAGTGACAAACAGTTACTCACCAGTGACTCACGGCCTACCCGTACCCATACCCGGCCGCACCAGGGTCGAAAACGGGTACACGTACCCGGCTGGGTACGGGTAGCCGGGTATGGGTAGGGTACGGGTATCGGGTACCCGGTTGCGACCTCTGGTTGCAGTGTACGAAAAGGCCTCCTCCGCCAGGGTCAACTGGGTCAAGGGCAAGGCCCCTTCTGTGTTTGGGGTCGCGAGGCGGCGTTCGCTCTGTGCCCCTCCCAGGAGGAGTCGGTTGGCAGGACGACGGAGTCAGGTACCTGGGGGTTTACCTGGGAAACCCCCACGACGTCGCTCTCAACTGGACCGAGCTGGCCGACACAATCGAAGCTAAATCACTGACATAGGCGTGCCTCGCTCCGCAGATGTCATTCAGGGGCCAAGTGCTCGTCGCTAACACCCTGGCAGCATCCTGCTGTGGCACGAGACCAAGGCCCTGCAGCCTCCTGCTTGGCTACTCGCCAGAGTCAACCGCTCACTCCACGCGCACTTCGTCTGGCACGGGAAGCACCGGCTCAGGCCGGGCGTTCTCCGCCTGCCGGTGAGCGAGGGTGGCCAGGGTCTGGTGGACGTCGCCGCCAGGGTCATGAGCTTCAGGGCCATGAGCTTCAGGCTCATGGCAGTCAGGCGGCTGCTGTACGACCGGGAGGAGCTACCCTGGAAGTCGCCGGCCCTCGCCCTGCTGAGGGATGCAGGGGGGTCACTGCGGTACGGAAAGGAGCTCCTCCTGATGGACCTGAGCCTGTCGACTACACGAGGTTATCACCAGAGCCTCTTGGACGCGTGGCGGAGCTTCGAGTGGAGCAGAACGCGCGTGGCGCCCTACGACCTCGCGCAGTTCCTGAACGAGCCCTTGTTCTGCAACGGCCTCTTCCAGGGGATCACAGGAGAGAGGACCCTGGCTCTACGCCTCACATCAGCAGGGCTGCGGACAGTTTTTCACCTCATGCAGGCCCCACCAGCGCAAGTGCAAGACCGCAGCTGAGATCGCCAGCACCGCTAGGGGACTCCGCTCCATGCTCGCCGGGGAGAAGCTGCTGCAGGACGTCGCTCCACGCCATGAAGGAGCTGCGCCTGAAGCTGGAGGCGCCGGGGGACAGTAGCGGCCCTCCCCCTCCCCTCCTCCTCCTCCTTCCCGGAGTTGTGCTTCTCCTGCGCGCAGCCCCCCAGCCACAGCGACTCCGGCAAGCTCCTGAAGCTCCGAGGCTGCAGGAACGTGCCCCTCAAGAGTGCCCCGAACACGGCGCTCTACACGTGGCTGTGTCAAGGCGCTCTACACGTGGCTGTGGTCAAGGCGCTCTACACGTGCTGTGTCAAGGCGCTCTACACGTGCTGGTGGGTTGGTAAGGCGCTCTACACGTGCTGTGTCAAGGCGCTCTACACGTGCTGTGTCAAGGCGCTCTACACGTGCTGTGTCAAGGCGCTCTACACGTGCTGTGTCAAGGCGCTCTACACGTGCTGTGTCAAGGCGCTCTACACGTGCTGTGTCAAGGCGCTCTACACGTGCTGTGTCAAGGCGCTCTACACGTGCTGTGTCAAGGCGCTCTACACGTGCTGTGTCAAGGCGCTCTACACGTGCTGTGTCAAGGCGCTCTACACGTGCTGTGTCAAGGCGCTCTACACGTGCTGTGTCAAGGCGCTCTACACGTGCTGTGTCAGCGCTCTACACGTGCTGGTCAAGGCGCTCTACACGTGCTGTGTCAAGGCGCTCTACACGTGCTGTGTCAAGGCGCTCTACACGTGCTGTGTCAAGGCGCTCTACACGTGCTGCATAAAAGTGCTGCATTCCCGGGACCTGGCCGACCTACCGGACACAAAATAGAGAAACCATGTCTTTTCCCTTAATGCGGCCACCCCTCAGTGGAAACAATTGTGCAAGTCTCCCCCGTAGCCAAACGCTGCGGTGACCTCCAGTGGAGGTTGGCACACTGCACGTTGCCATCGGCCGTGTGGCTCAGCCGAATCTCGCCAGGGGTTACAGACTTGTGCATTTCCTGCGGTGCCAGGGAGGATCTGCCCCACCGGTACTTACGCTGCCAGCGGCTCAAACCAA
>WFAB01002690.1:5000-20000 GCA_018977245.1 Lethenteron camtschaticum | reverse complement strand
ATGGCTTTAACCGTGAAGGGTGCACAAACCACCGACGCTTCCCCCACTTAATGCGCACACATTGAGGCCGCACAACCTGCACAATTTCAACGGGGCCCCTCCATGGTCGCAACAACTTAGCCGAGGTGGCCAATGGCACCTGAGGGCAGTGCAACCATGCTCGGTCGCCCGGGTGCCATTCGTGCGTGTGAGTCCGGCGCGACCGCAATCTCTCGTTTTGTTTCTGGCGAGAGTCAGAGTTTTGCATGGCCGCCTGCCGTGCCTCCGCCAAGCGAAGGATGTTAAATTTAACATGGTCGGCGATTTTCGACTTAGCATGAGGCGCGGCAATCGTCAGCTGAGTCGCGACAGGCGGGTCAACCTCGCGACCATACATCAAAAAAAATGGCGAGAACCCGGTCGCCGCGTGAGGAGCCATCCTGTATGCCGCCAGGACTCCCCCGATCCGTAGATCCCAATCGTTTTGGGACTCAGATACCTGGTGGGATAGCATGGACGTAAGAGTCCTATGCAAGCGTTCCACCATCCCATCCGTTTGTGGATGGTAAGGCGAGGTACGAACTTTCTTTGTACCCAGAAGGCCACATACCTCGTGTAAAAGGGTACTAGTGAAATTCTTTCCCTGATCGGTCAACAACCGTTCCGGAGCGCCTTTGTCGAGGACGTAGCCCTGAACAAAAGCCTCCGCAACGGCCGCTGCGGACTGGTTGGCGAGGGGCCAAGCCATAGGCCATCGCGTGAAATATTCCACGCCAACCAGCAGGTACTTATTACCCCTCGGCGTGGAAGGAAACGGTCCCAAAATATCAAGGGCGACCAGCTCGTTAACCCGGGTGACCGAAATGGACTGGAGCGGTGGACTGGCTCCCTTCGCCGGCGGCTTCCGTTGTGCACACTGGGTACAGGACCGCAGCAGATCGTCCACGTCTCTTGCCATGCCCGGCCAAAAGTAATTAAGCTGGAGCATGGCAAGTGTTTTGAGGGTACCCAGGTGCAGGAGCCGTTCATGAGCAGCCCATACAGCCCTACCCCTCAACGTGGAAGGCACCACCAGCCTGTGACGGCGGATCGTCCCGTCCCAATGCATGAGTAAGCCCTGGCACCACCCCCATGAGTCAACGCCCGACTTCCCTTGACCTGATCCTTCCGCGCGACGTCGTAGCGCCAGGAGGGTCGCATCCTCCATTTGGAGGCGACCCCACTCAGTACTTGACAAGCCAAGTAGGGAATCACTCCCACCCTCCGAAATAGGACCAGCGTCCGAAGGAGTATCAACTGCGGCCGCAAGAACCCGATCCCGGCCGTCACTTGCCGATTTGCAACGGCCCGAACCCAAGAAACAAGTGCAATCCGGGGCGATCGGCAGGCGTGATAGGGCATCGGCGTTGGTGTGGCGAATCCCCTTCCGGTAAGTTGTCTCAAAATCGAAATCCTGCATGATCTCGAGCCATCGGGACAACTGCCCCGATGGCTGGTTAATTCGTAGGGCATACTGCAACGCTGCATGATCTGTACGGACGGTGAAATGCCGGCCGTACAGATATGGCCGGTACTGTTGGATAAAGAACACGATAGCCAACAGTTCGCGGCGGGTGACGCAGTACCGCTGCTCGGCCGGGGACAGTACTCTACTACCATAAGCCACAACGCGCTCCACGCCACCCACAATTTGTGACAGCACGCCTCCAATCCCGGTATTGCTTGCGTCCGTGTCGAGCACGAACGGCATGGAAAAATCGGGGTAGCTTAACGGCGGGGCCCCCACCAGGGCATCCCGAAGAGAGACAAAAGCGGCGTTCTCCACCGGCCCCCAATGAAATTTGACCCCTTTTGACGTCAAGGCATGTAGTGGCTTAGCGATGGAAGCAAAGTCCGCAACAAACCGGCGGTAATATGAAGCAAAGCCGATGAAGCTTCTAACCTCCCCCACCGAGGTGGGAATAGGCCAGGAGCTGACACAACGCGTTTTGGCGGGATCGGTTGAGATACCTGACCGGCCGACGATGTGACCCAAATATTTAACAGATTCGCGCAGCAAATGGCACTTTTGTGGCTTGAATTTCAAATTAGCAGCGCGCATTTTGAGAAAGACGGCCCGAAGCCTATCAAGGTGTTCCTCGAACGTCTTACTGAATACGATAACGTCATCCAGGTAAATCAAACACACCTCCCATTGCAAGCCAGCGAGGACCAATTCCATCAGGCGCTGGAACGTCGCGGGAGCAGAGTGTAATCCCATGGGTAAGCGATTGAATTGGAAGAGGCCGTGCGGCGTTCGGAAAGCTGTTTTGGGCCTGGATTCGTCGTCCAAGGGAAGTTGCCAAAATCCTGAGAGCAAATCCAAAGTGGAAAAGAATCGCGATCCCGCGAGGGCATCCAGCGATTCGTCCATTCGAGGAAGCGGATAAGCATCGGCCACCGAGATCTTATTTAATCGCCGGAAATCAACGCAGAACCTTAGGGACCCGTCGTGCTTTTTGACCAACACTATGGGTGCACCCCAAGGGCTGGTCGAGGGAGAAATGATGTCCGATTTCAACATGTCATCTACAGCCGATTTGACATGATCCTTTTCGGCGGGACTTAACCGAAAAGGATTTTGGCGGATAGGAGCGTTGTCACCGGTGTCAATATGGTGGCGTAGCAATTTGGTACATCCGATATCGTATTTGTGTTTACTGAAGACGTCGGAAAATTCTCGCAATAAGGCGCGTAATCTAGCACGTTGTGCGTCAGACAGGTCAGGTGACTCAGCACACAACGCATCCAGCCAAACCTCGTCAGCGTCTGAGGCTAATCGCGTTTGAGAATCGGTGGCCACCTGGCCAATGATCGGCGTTTCCGCAGGTACCGGAACCGCATGTGCGAACACGGTACCTTGCGAAACCACTGCCGTCCGTGTCCCGACATTGAGGACCGCGATAAACGGGTCCCCATCCCCTTTAACAATAGTCTGGGCCGTCACCAGATCTGGCCCACTCACCCCGGCTCTAGATGGTCCCAAAATAACGCCCCGGTCAGAGACTCCTTTATCGAACGGTCGACGCAAGCGCAGGGGTACCAACATCTGTGCCCCCGGGGGTACACGCACCGTCCGAGCAACAAGCGCCTGTACCGTAGCACAGGCAACACGCACGGCAGGGGTGGCAGGTAGGAACGTCATACGTCGGCCCGATGGAAGCTCGATGCATTGCTGGTCAATCAGAATTTTGATGGGCAATTTGGCCAAAAAGTCTGTCCCCAACAGGCACGGAATAGCCAGCGAGGAGGAGACGAACACCGGGCCAGATAGTTTAATGTCCCCTATCGAAATTTGCGCTCGAATTTGACCGATAATACCCAACGAGCCCCCATTCGCAGCGTAAAACGGTATATCGACAGGGAGCAACGGGCGACTCTGAACGGGCAGGATATTATAAATCAAATCTGAAATGATAGTTGCCGAAGCTCCCGTATCGACCAATAGCCGTACCTCCACCCCGTC
Source organism: Lethenteron camtschaticum (assembly GCA_018977245.1). Classification (NCBI taxonomy): domain Eukaryota; kingdom Metazoa; phylum Chordata; class Hyperoartia; order Petromyzontiformes; family Petromyzontidae; genus Lethenteron; species Lethenteron camtschaticum. The sequence continues at coordinate 16,516 of WFAB01002690.1, read as the reverse complement.
AATATGCCCCGCGACAACGGACGACCCCGCTGATGCAGCCACAACTCGGTGAGCCAACTCGGACCATTGGCCCGGTTGGAGCGCCCTCCCCGACATGCCGCGACCCGACGCACCAGCACCCAACCCCCGAGAATTGTGTATCGGACCATGTGATAGGAAAGTGGGTGTGTGTGCAGGCCGAACATGTGGGGTGCCATGACTTGCCCGAGGATGTTGCGAAGGCTTGTGAGGAGGGCCGTCCGCAGCTCCAGGTCTCGCACCGCGCTGTCGAGGAGCCCGGCATCCGGACGCCACGTGGCCCCGGAGGCCACAATTATAGCAGACGACGAGCGTTCCAGAGGACTTGGGCTGGTCTCGGTGGCTTGGAACGTCCCGAGCCGGTCGCTCGGCAGATCGCCATCCTGCAGAACGATCCGCAGCGAAGGCTCCCTCCATTCCAGAAGAGGTTGCCGCCACGGTGTGTCGTGCAGCAGCTTTGTTCGCCTTCCTCCGCTGGGAGATGAGATTGGCGTGAATGTGCCTTGCAGCCCGCAGTGATGACATATCCGCATCGTCCTGCGCTAAGATGGTGAAGTCCAGATCGTCAGCCAGCAGCAAAATTTTCTCGGCCACCATCGCATCGATCCCCTCTTCATCCATACGCGGGAAAGCGTCTTTCGCCAATGACAGCAGGGCCGTGCGATAAGCGAGTGGCGATTCCTTATCACCCTTCTGCCGTTCATAGAAGAGCTGGCGACAATCGGAGGGCGGCCCATAAACGGTGGCCAGCAGCTGCAGCGCCGACTGAATGGTGGAGCGTGCCGACTTGGGTGCAGCAGTGAGGGTGCCCAGGGCGTCGCCGTCCAATAACGCCGGGAGAGCACACAGCGCCTCGTTGTCCGACCAGCCTGCCATCTCTTGGTGGGCCAAGAACCGGCGCTGGAACCCCCCCAATCGCCGTCGCTTGCAACAAATACCTGCAGGGCCGGCAGGCGTTGCTGGAATGTCGGCTCCGTCTCCGATCCTCTTGCAGCGTCTCTTGCAGCATCCGTAGCGCGTCCCCGTACTGTATGGTCGGTGCTGGCGTCAGCTGGTGGTGACGTTTCAACCCCTGATAGGCTGCCACCGCGACCCGCCTCCGCCGATGACGTGGCGGCTGCTGGCTGGGCACCGTCTCCCGCGTGACGAGCTGGGACTCCTCCCTCCGCCCCTACTGTCTTCGTGGCGGGATTTTCGAGTCGCCCCGCTGTTGTAAAGGCGGGAGTTTCTGGCGGGCGTTGTCCATCTTCCCGCCGCGTCGCTCCTCCCGGCCCCAGGCGAGTTATTTGTTCCAGCATAGCGGCCGCTGCATACAAGAGCTCCGCCAGCCGCGAGTGAGCCAACGCCAACTCGTCAGTCGACGTCCCGGCCCTCTCCGACGGCCCCGCCGATGTCGGAGCCGGCAGCAGTTGTGCAGGTACGTCGGCGGCGATGTCTTGCACTGCCCCTCCCTCGTCGTCATCCTCTCCTGGGTCTTGGGCACGAGTCTTCCGTCTCGTATCCATGCTTGGCCCACTTCCAACACCAGATGTAGTAAGTTGATGAGGAGACGATGAGGAAGTTGAGACACACTGTTTATTAACTCCGGGACAGATACAATAGTTGAAGGGGTATCGGCCCCTTCACCCGTACTATGGGAAACCCACCCTAGTACTAAGCCCTCTGTCCTGTCCCCCAGTCCTCCTCTACTGGGCTACGGGAGGCTGACTGATCTGGCCCTGGCAAGCACAGATCTCGGCACCAGCTAACCAGCCTTGCCCTGATAAGGGCAGCGGTCTGGAAGCTCTTGGGCCGCGCCACTGGCTTACCCGGCTCGGCCCTTATAAGGACGGCGAGAGACCGGGGAGTCCCAGGGCCTAATCTCCGAGTCTTGGATCTTCACTGGTCAGCTTCGTGTCGAACTGCCTCGAGCTCTTTGGGTTCCACCTTTTATAGGGATCGCCTCCGAGGGCTGGGGCGTGGGCAATAACTGATGCGGACGTCGGTGTGACCCCCCGTGTATGTGAGTGCCGACAGCCCTGTGTTTGTTGTCCGCCGTTTCTCCCGTAATAACCCCTACACTAGTACAGCACTAGTATGTAGTGTAGTGTATAGTGTAGTATATAGTGTAGTGTATAGCAGTGTATAGTGTAGTGTATAGTGTAGTGTGTAGTGTATAGTGTAGTGTATAGTAGTGTAGTGTATAGTGTAGTGTATAGTGTAGTATACTAGTACAGCACTACACCGGTGTGTTAGAGAGCCAAGCCACGACATTTACAATCTGAGTTCGACGTTTCACCAGTAATCACAACCAGCTTCATCAGGCGACAGCCAGATTTGTTACTAATTGTCTGTGTCGGTTGGTGGCGGGTTTAACGACACATTTATATATTTGTAGGGGGTTCCACGGAGGCACACACTTGAACTTGCAGGCAACACGTCTATTACACAACCGCAACAGGGTAACTGCGTAACGTAACAACGGTTAACTATCCCACGACGGGGTAACTACAGAACTGGGTCAGTCGGCCAACGCACTGCCTGACCCACGATGCCGAACGTGACGACCGCAGACCGAGGATCGAAGAGACGTAGCACCGACGGGTTCCATTCCAGCAGACAGCCGCGATCGCTCTCGGGACCTCCCTTTTATTCTCCCGAGAGCCGTGGCCTCGCCCCGCCTTCGGCTACGCCCCCTTCTGGATCTCACCAGAAGGTTCTCGACCACTCATCACGTGTCCCTCAAGCCACTCTTTGGGCCCCCTCCCTACCCCTGTCCTGGTCACGTGCCCTCTCGTGTTCACCCAGAGCGTCACGTCCTCACCTGCCCTCTCTCTGACCGTCACCAGAGCCATGCCCTCTCGGGCCCCGCCTCCATGCCGTGCCCACTCTGGTGCCAGAGAGAGGCCCAAGACCCACAGTTCCACTCTAGTGGCGGTAGCTGGCGCTAAACGCCATAGTGACTCCATTTACGTCACTACATATTTACGCGATCTAACCCAACAAAAAAACTACCGGTATTATTGGAAGACATTGGCCGCGAAAGCCTCCTACGCGTTAAAGCAGCGTTGGGGTTGTTTGTCCAGTTACCGTGCCCAGTGCCGCTGCGTTTGTGTGTGTCAACCAAAACTCCGTGCAGAAGACAGCTCGTACAAACTCCGCACAGAGGGGTCGCCAGAGTCCGGGAGTCGAACCACTGCTCTGCCATCCTGCCGCGCAAATCTATACTCGTACAACAACGACGACGACGATGATGATGACGATCTTGATTTCATACAGCGCCTGGCATGACGAACTTTCAAAAGAGAGACGCGCAACACTCCCGAGTATCAACTTAACTTCGACACGAATTCAATTAAAGCTGATTTATTATACCCTAACAATAATGACTACATCCGCAGTAGAGATACAATGGCAATAATAAATGACACTCACTATCGGTGGCGAGATGTTGACTACCTCGCCTGGTATACAGGAGGTCGTGGGTTCGATCCCGAACCTGACGCCTGCTGCTGTATACATTAATTTTGCGTCTCTTTCTCTCTCTCATCATCGCGGTGGCTAGGAGATGTTAACTACCTCGCCTGGTATACAGAATTTCGTGGGTTCGAGCCCGACCCTGATGCCTGCTGTATATTTGGAGTTTACGTGTCTCTCTCATCATCATCGCGGTGGCTAGGAGATGTTGACTACCTCGCCTGGTATACAGAATTTCGTGGGTTCGAGCCCGACCCTGATGCCTGCTGTATATTTGGAGTTTGCGTGTCTCTCTCCCGTTGGTCCCATCGATTTGTTTCTGGGTCCTCCTCCGGGTTTCCCCTCCACATTTAGAATCAACATCACGACGCGTTTAGAGTGATTTGGCTGCTGCGATACATTTCCGGATGTAAAGCCACTTCGTGTAGCTAACTTTGGTGGACAGGTGGCTTCTGAAAAAGAGCTACGCAAATCAGTGGGTCTAACCTGGTAAAATCAAATACAGTTTGGTTTGTAGTTTTTAGTTTAGCTTTAGTTACATTTTAGAGTTTACTTTCATGGTATACAGGGTTTTCAAAAGATAGACCCGATTTGAAATCGCTATATCTCTGCAACCACGAACCGCCCATGAATGAAACTCTTACCACTCGAAAGGGCGGGGCATAGAGAGGGCGGGGCATAGAGTTTAAAATGATGACCAATAGATGTCTCTCCCAGCGTGCAAACAGCCCCTAGCCTCAGTCATTGGCAAGACACGCTGCCTCAACGTTGGACAGGTCGCACGGGAACCCAAGAATTGGCGCGGCCTTTTCTTGTGGGATTCGTCAAAGACCCGTGGTGTTTTTGTGCCACCATTAGCGACTGACCTGGATGACCTCAAAAACAGAATCAGCGGTGACTTCAGTGGAAGAAGACACTTTGAGAGGCGTTTGGGACGAATTCAACTATCGTCTCGATGTTGTCCATACAGCAGGTGGAGGGCACATAGAGCATTTATAAAATGTTTACTAAAACGTAATAACTCATTAAACCGTTTGTAACTTTTTGTGTAATTGTAACATGTTGCCATCGTGAAATATACCGCTTTGAAATTGGGTCCATTATTTTTAAACACCCTGTAGTTAAAAATCGAATCAAACTACAGCAAACATCCATGGAAAATGTATGAAAAACAATAATAGTAAATGTTAAACTGGATTAAAAACTAGCGGACGGATAAAGTCACAATTCCTGACACTCCAACACAGTGAGTGGTTCTTAACCTGGGGTGTGAAATGCCCTTTGTGGATGTGGGCGACGTGGACAAATTAGTTTAGAAGGTAAATCATCGAAACGCAAATTAAGCACACAGGCACGTGTGTTACAACTTACTTCGTTTAATCAAACCCCGGTGCGTTTATTGACATTTGAGAACCCATAAGGGCTACAGGGCCGCATTAAAGTTTAAGAGCCGCCGCGTATATCGGAAGGAATATCAGAGTTGGCACTCGCCGCTCTTAACACTTCATCAATATTCACCGACATGCATTCTGTGGCCTGCCAATGTTTGCATGGCGATATGGGGAACGGACACACACGCCCCACGCCCAAGTGACGGAGGGAATACCCCCACTCTCACCCCCTCGAAAGGCACCACGCGAAAATTCCCAGCATCTGATAAGAATCGGCCGCACGTGTCAACGCGACAGTGGCTGTGGGTGTGTGATGCGCTGTGCGTGTGTAACGCTTCGCTATATAGACACGGGCCTGCCGACTTTAATGTTCACTCGAAATCGGCTCCAGTGCTGTTGCTGCTGCCGGCAATCAAAGTGGTTTAGAAGTCAAAGTCTCTCTCGCTCACTATCTTCTCTCTCCCCACTCTCTCGCCTCTCTCTCTCCTCTCTACCCCCTGTCTCTCCCCTGTCTCTCCCTTCTCTCTCACCCTCTCGCCCCTCTCTCATCTATCGCTCCCTCCTCCATCGCCCGCCACCTCGCCGCCCCTGCCCTACCTACCGACTCCGACTCACCTTTACCTGTCGGCAGCCCCTCCAGGTAAGGTGGTGATGACACGTGACGCGCAGGCGAGCCGCGTGGGAGGAGACGGAGCGATGGAATCGGCCTTCGTGGCGTCGCGGGGAGTCGGTGGCGTCGACTTGGGGAGGAGGCCTAAACCGTGCAGCAGTAGACTGGCCATGGCTGATGAGGGAGGGGAGGGGGGGAGCTAAGAGCGTAGGGGTTAGAACATTTACGTAGGAGTCACAAACGTGGACTTAATCTGATTGACTGACCAGTCACAGCGCTTCAATGCTAACCCCAATCTCAGCCTTAAACCACCGCTCTAACCCCAGCCCTATAACATTGGCTATAACCCTCGCTTTCACCAGAGATATAACCCGAGACCCAGCCTTGGCTGTAAGCCGAGCCCTGACTCTGGCTCGAACCCTAACGCTGCCTATAACCTGCATCTCGATTGAAATCGCGTTTCTTTAAAACTGCTTCTTGTGCTTGGTTCGTTCTCCATCCTTGTCCCCCCGCACCTCCGACTAGCACGGTTGGCTACGTACGGTGCGAAAGAAGTTCAGCATCCGTACACTACACTAGTATACACTAAACTACGATACACTACACTATACACTACACTATTATACATTACACTACTATACACTACACTACTATACACTACACTATACACTACACTATTATACACTACACCATTATACACTACACTATACACTACACTATTATACACTACACTATTATACACTACACTATACACTACACTATTATAGACTAAACTACTATACACTAAACTATATAAAATGCACAAAGTCGCCAGCAAAACAAATTAAATTAAACGCTACAAATCGACGCGCCGTGGTGCTAAAAGCACCGCGCACAACACGAAAGAAAAGCCACGTGGTGGTGGTGGTGGTCACGTGGTGGTGGTGGTCACGTGGTGGTGGTCACGTGGTGGTGGTGGTCTCGTTACGTGGGCAGGATGTTGGGCAGTCTACCGAACTCACACAATTGGACGGATTCGGAGTTGTTCAACAGCGGGGACTAAACGACCATCTCGACTTTTCAGCGATGGCAGTAATGTCGATGATGTTACGTTGATTGTGATGGATGCTGATGTTACAGTGATGGTAATGATGATGGTTATGTTGTTACAGTGATGATGTTATTTTGATGATGGGGATGTGATGATGATGATGATGTTACAGTGATTCTAGATTTGAAGCTTTCGTGACTGAAAGGATTCATACTTTTTGGGTTTTCGGTAAAGTCACGTAGGTTAAAAATCAAATCAAATAAATGAAAACAACTAAATTAAATCAATTTAGTTGTTCTTTTCATTTATTTTATTTTTTACTTACGTGACTTTACCGAAAAAAAACAAAGATGTTACAGTGATGATGTTATTTTGATGATGGCGATGTGATGATGATGATGATAATGATGTTACAGTGATGATGTTGATCATTATGATTCTCTCTTCTCTCTCTCTCATCTCCCTCTCTTCTCGTCGTCTACCCAGACTGCCCTCCTACCCTTGGCAAACGCGCAACGTTGCAAGAAAGCGTTCATCATCATCAGCAGCAGCGTCGTCATCAGCAGCAGCATCATCATCATCAGCAGCAGCGGCATCAGCGCAACTAAGGTAACCACCCCAGCGGTCACGATAGCCGACGCATCTTTGACCCCCGACGCGGGCAAACACCGGTGGCCCTCGCAACCCTCTTCAAGAGCCGTCACGGGGGTCTTTAACGTCCTTCTGCGAAGCGAGAGGGGGCTGGTGCTGCAGTGGTAGTCGTCGTGGTTGAGTAGCAACACCGCTGCTGGGGCATCTAGAATCAGCATCTTTATTTAGAACCGCAGGAGCAATGCGATGGGGTGTGAAGCTCTTGTTTGACAGATGTCCCAGTAGGGGCAAGTCACGACAACAAACACGGTAGACAAACACGACAGGGGTGTCAGCTATCGGAAAGGTAAACACATCACTTGAAAACTATTTGCAAATAAAATTAAACTTATTTTTGTTTTATCTTACCAGGCAATGCCCGCTTGAGCTATTCACTTATTGGCCCCAAATGATAGCTCAACAAAGCGTGGCTTATGATGTGGACATTTAAAGCAGCCCAAGAATAATCATCTAAATAGTGCGTCCTTCTTAACGTGAGTGGGGGGGGGGGGGGGGCCTGGAATGGAAGCCGTATTCACCGGGGCGGCCCGCCAGATATGAAAGTGCGAACCGCGAACCTGTTGCACGCAAAGCGACGAACCCGCAACCCTCCCACGCGAGCGCGTTCCTGGTGGGCCGAGTGGGGTGGGTGGGGTGGGTGGGGTGGTTACAGAGCCCCAGGCGACGGCGTCTCTGTCCGCGTGTCACCTTACCCGGGAGAGAACGACTCCGAGAGACAGACGAAGAGAGAGAGATGGAGAGATATGGAGAGAGAGAGATGGAGAGAGAGAGATGGAGAGAGACTTTTTTGACTTTCAAACAACTTTTATTGCCGCCAGCCGCAAAAGCACTGGAGACGATTTCGATATGAAATACACAAAGTCGCCAGCAAACAAATGAAATTAAACGCTACAAATCCACGCGCTGTGGCGCTAAAAGCACCGCGCACAACACGAAAGAAAGTCACGTGGTTGTGGTGGTCATCGCGCACGCCACGGTGACGAGTGAACGCTTCAGAAGGTGAACACGAGAGCCAGAGAGAGAGACCGAGAGAAAGAGATATCCAGGGGGAGATAGAGGGAGCGCCGAGAGAGGCGGTGCAAATATTGACCGATATCTGTCGCGGGAAAATCTGAGACGAGGCGCCGATTGATCCACCGCCACCGCCGCAACCAGTGCCCACTCATCGGATTAAGGTCCGCGAGAGAGTTGTTATTATCGCTGCTGTTGTGGCTGATCACATTTCCGACGACGACAAGAACGAAACGCAACGCAATTAAGGCAGTGCCGGATTAAGCTAGTGTGGGGTCTGTAGCATTATCTTATAAAGGGGCCCTACATTTTAAAAAAAACCTCATAAATATGAAAAAACTAATTTTTTACTTGCATAGTAAAGTAATTGTATATTTTCCTTTGCTATACAGCCAGATAATTATACGACAAATCGCTAACATTAAACACCCGGTCGTTCATAAAATTTGAAGGTGGTATAGTACTATAGTAATAGAACAAGTGCAGAATCACTGAACTGGAATTGATAGCTTGAAAGTATTTAGCGCGAGGGGAGGGCCCTTGAAAGTGTGGGGCATGTAGCATATGTAGCTACTTTTGCTACGAGGATCAAATACATTTATTTCACCCATGACTAATGTGCAAGAGATGAAATCTTGACTTAAAGCTTTCGTGACCGCAGGAATTCATTCTCTTTGGGTCTTTCGGTAAAGTCACGTAGATAGAAAAAAACAAAATCACGACGTTTCGATCGCAACACAAGCAATCGTCCTCAGGTGAAAAAACTATCGCAAGAGAGCTGCTGTAGCAGGGTGTTATATAGGCCTCAGAGGGGTGCAGCCCAAGGGTCAGTGGGCGGGTTAGAGACTACAACACCGCCTCCCGCTATAGTCGGGAGACAGATACACACAGCACAACAACAACAACCGCCATTCGCCACTAAGTGGCGGTGACGTCACCACGACGCTTGTGCCAGGCCAAGTGCACCTTGAGGCCACGTGAAGTGTCGAACGCCCGCTGGCAGGAGGTCACGGGGCAGACCCAGCAGGTGCCACGGGTCGACTGACCGAGATGACCGAGATGACTGGCTGATTCACCACCTGTGCCCCCTACTGTACCAACTTGCTGTGCTTTAGCCACCCGGCGCTCCGCTCGTTGTTGTGAGCGTCGCTCCTCCGCCCTCCGTTGTTGTTGGAGGGCGACTGCCTCCAACTGCCCAGTAGCGTCCTTCACGAGCCTCCTCCACAGAGGCCGATCTTGACACACGCACATAAATACATGCAAAGATAAAGACCCCCTCCTCCACAGTATAGCCTTTAACAAACCGTGGGGGCAAGTGCTGTTAGCGAGTAGCATCTATGAAGGCAGGCACAGCACACGAGGGGGTGGGTGGCCAGCACCACGCCCGGCCGCCTTTGTCTCCCTCGTGGCGATGTTTACTACACACCGCACCAGGCACTCGTTTGAGGCCGAGTCGACCTAGGGGAGGGGCTGGAATCGGTTCAGATAATCGTCACCGGTGTTGGCCGTGAGCGGGAAATCTGTCTGTGTGTGTGTGGTGATGTTTTGTTACCGTATACTCTTGGCAGCTTGGTGGTGGTGGTGGTGGTTGTGGGGGTGGTTGTTGTTGTTGTTTTCCTCGCACTTTCTCTTTATAGGTTGCGTTGTGTCGCCACTTTGGAAGGGTTTAGCCAGAGATCAGTCGATCTAATTGTCGGTCCGCGTTTTGGGCGACTGAGAAAATGGGGGACGTCTCCTGGCGTTGCTTGGCACAAAGAGCAGCAGTTTGGGGCGTTTGGGTCGATTCGATTTTGGTAATCGGCGAGCACGGAGCAGCAGTGAGTCATCTTCTTGGTTCTTTCGGTAAAGTCACGTAGAAGAGAAATAATAAAAATAAAACATTATCAAATAATTCTCACTACGTTTCGGCCACAACGCAAGCAGCCGTCCTCAGTAGAAGAACAGGTCTGTCGGAAAGACAGCGTCTGTATGACGCTGTCTTTCCGTCAGCATTGTGGCCGAAACGTCGTGAGAATTATTTTATTATGTTTTATTCTTATTATTTTATTATTTCCCTTCTACGTGATTTTACCGAAAGAACCAAGAAGATGGTGTCAAAGGTTACACCTAGAATTTTTGGGGTTTCTGCGAGTGGGAGGCGTTAGTTGTTTATTATGATGTTGGGATGTAAGTTGGCTTGATGAGAATCAGGTGTGAAAAGGGTGGCTGTTGATTTGGATGTTGAGAGTTGAAGCGATCTATTGGCTAGGAAAGTGCTGAGCCATTTTAGATATATTTTGATTAGAAGTGTAAACTGTGATGTCGTCGGCATAGCTGACAATTTGTACTCCTTTTTGAGGAGTTGGTAGATCGTGGGGGATATTATGGAACCTTGGGGTACTCGTGCATGAATGTTTCGTGAGGAGGATTGAATATCACGAGAGAGAGTGCATGATTGGTAATTTGTAAGCCAGCAAACAAGGCCTGATGGTAGCATAGAACCCTGGAAGATGTTGATGAGTGTGAGGTGGTTAACGGCGTCGAAATCCTTTGTAAGGTCAAGGGAAGCGACGATGGTGTGGGATGGGGGCTTTTTCTCATTGAAACCGTTTGCAATTTAGATGGTTAGGTTGAGAAGAGCTGTCGTTGTTGAGTGTGCAGGGCGAAAGCCGTGTTGGTGAGCTGAAGGAGGTAAGTTGGTGGTGATGATTGGAAGGATGAGGGCCTCTAAAATCTTGATTGATGGGCAAAGATGGGAAATCGGCCTGTGGGACGTTGCTTGATTGAGGTCTTTGTCGGGTTTTGGAAGCGGGATGATTGTCGATGATTTCCAGACGGCCGCAATGAGTTGCACTGGGAGTGAGTTACACTGGGAGTGAGGTTGCACTGGGAGTGAGGTTGCACTGGGAGTGAGGTTGCACTGGGAGTGAGGTTGCACTGGGAGTGAGGTTACACTGGGAGTGAGGTTACACTGGGAGTGAGGTTGCACTGGGAGTGAGGTTGCACTGGGAGTGAGGTTGCACTGGGAGTGAGGTTGCACTGGGAGTGAGGTTGCACTGGGAGTGAGGTTGCACTGGGAGTGAGGTTGCACTGGGAGTGAGGTTGCACTGGGAGTGAGGTTGCACTGGGAGTGATGTTGCACTGGGAGTGAGGTTGCACTGGGAGTGAGTTACACTGGGAGTGAGGTTGCACTGGGAGTGAGGTTGCACTGGGAGTGAGGTTGCACTGGGAGTGAGGTTGCACTGGGAGTGAGGTTGCACTGCGAGTGACTTTGCACTGGGAGTGATGTTGCACTGGGAGTGAGGTTGCACTGGGAGTGAGTTACACTGGGAGTGCGGTTGCACTGGGAGTGAGGTTGCACTGGGAGTGA
>WFAB01002689.1:0-29243 GCA_018977245.1 Lethenteron camtschaticum | reverse complement strand
GTGAATGTAGAATAGTTGTAGTGTCTGACATAGGTGTTGTGGAAGAAATCGTTGTACTCGGAGATGTGAATAGTGTCGCTGACAATGGAGACGTTGTTGCTGCCGTTGAGACAGATTCAGTGCTCGAAGTTGTTGATTCTGAGATAATGGTGGATGGAGATATAGTTGTAGTGTCGGAAATAGGTGTTGTCAAAGAAATCGGTGATGTGAATGATGTTATTGACAATGGAGAAGTTGCACCTGATGTCGACATCATTTCTATATTGGAAGTTCTTGCAGTCGCTGATGTGAAAAGTGTTGTTGACAATGGAGATGTTGCGGCTGTTGAAATCGTTTCAGTACTTGAAGTTGTTGCTTCTGAGGTAATGGTGGATGTGGAAATCGTGGCAGTGTCTGCTGTAGGTGTTGTCGAAGAAAACGGCGCTGTTGGTGATGTTATTGATGTTGTCGACAATGGAGATGTCGCTCCTGATGTTGCCACCGTTAGAATACTGGAAGTTGTTGCAGTCGTTGATGTAAATGGTGTTGTTGACAATGCAGAAGTTTCTGCTGCTGTTGAGACAGTTTCAGTGGTTGAAGTTGTCGATTCTGAGGTAATGCTGGATGGATAAATAGATGGAGTGTCTAAAATAGGTGTTGTGGAAGAAAACGTTGTAGTCGGAGATGTGAAAGGTATTGTTGACAATGGAGACGTTGTTGCTGCTGTTGAGACAGATTCACTGCTTGAAGTTGTCGATTCTGAGGTAATGGTGGATGGAGAATTAGTTGTAGTGTCTGACATAGGTGTTGTGGAAGAAAACGTTGTAGTAGGAGATGTAAATGGTCTTGTTGACAATGGAGACGTTGCTGCTGTTGAGACAGATTCAGTGCTTGAAGTTGTCGATTCTGAGGTAATGGTGGATGGAGACATAGTTGTAGTGTCTGAAAAAGCTGTTGTCGAAGAAAACGAGATGGCGCTCCTGATGTTGCCACCGTTAGGATACTGGAAGTTGGTGCAGTCGCTGATGTAAATGATATTGTTGAAAATGGAGACGTTGTTGCTGTTGTTGAGACAGATTCAATGCTTGAAGTTGTCGATTCTGAGGAAATGGTGGATGGAGAAATAGTTGTAGTGTCTGACATAGGTGTTGTGGAAGAAAACGTTGTAGTCGGAGATGTGAATGGTATTGTTGACAATGGAGACGTTGTCGCTGCTGTTGAGACAGATTCATTGCTCGAAGTTGTCGATTCTGAGGTAATGGTGAATGTAGAAATAGTTGTAGTGTCTGACATAGGTGTTTTGGAAGAAAACGTTGGAGTCGGAGATGTGACTGGTGTTGTTGACAATGGAGACGTTGTTTCTGCTGTTGAGTCAGATTCAGTGCTTGAAGTTGTCGATTCTGAGGTAATGGTGGATTGAGAAATAGTTGTAGTGTCTGACATAGGTGTTGTGGAAGAAATCGTTGTACTCGGAAATGTGAATAGTGTCGTTGACAATGGAAACGTTATTTCTGCTGTTGAGACAGATTCAGTGTTCGAAGTTGTCGATTCTGAGATAACGGTGGATGGAGAAATAGTTGTCGTGTCTGAAATAGGTGCTGTCAAAGAAATCGTGATGTTGGTGATGTGAATGATGTTGTTGACAATGGAGAAGTTGCACCTGATGTTGACATCGTTTCTATATTGGAAGTTCTTTCAGTCGCTGATGTGAAAGGTGTTGTTGACAATGGAGATGTTGCGGCTGTTGAAATCGTTTCAGTACTTGAAGTTGTTGCTTCTGAAGTAATGGTGGATGTGAAAATCGTGGCAGTGTCTGCTGTAGGTGTTGTCGAAGAAAACGGCGCTGTTGGTAATGTTATTGATGTTGTCGACAATGGAGATGTCGCTCCTGATGTTGCCACCGTTAGAATACTGGAAGTTGTTGCAGTCGCTGATGTAAATGGTGTTGTTGACAATGCAGAAGTTGCTGCTGCTGTTGAGACAGTTTCAGTGCTTGAAGTTGTCGATTCTGAGGTAATGGTGGATGGATAAATAGTTGTAGTGTCTGACATAGGTGTTGTGGAAGAAAACGTTGTAGTCGGAGATGTGAAAGGTATTGTTGATAATGGAGACGTTGATGCTGCTGTTGAGACAGATTCAGTGCTTGAAGTTGTCGATTCTGAGGTAATGGTGGATTTAGAATTAGTTGTAGTGTCTGACATAGGTGTCGTGGAAGAAAACGTTGTAGTAGGAGATGTAAATGGTGTTGTTGACAATAGAGACGTTGCTGCTGTTGAGATAGATTCAGTGCTTGAAGTTGTCGATTCTGAGGTAATGGTGGATGGAGAAATAGTTGTAGTGTCTGAAATAGCCGTTGTCGAAGAAAACGGAGATGTCGCTCCTGATGTTGCCACCGTTAGGTTATTGGAAGTTGTTGCAGTCGCTGATGTAAATGGTGTTGTTGACAATGCAGAAGTCGCTGCTGTTTCTTTAACAGTTTCAGTGCTTGAAGTTGTCGATTCTGAGGTAATGGTGGATGGAGAAATAGTTGTAGTGTCTGACGTAGGTGTTGTGGAAGAAAACGTTGTAGTCGGAGATGTGAATGGTATTGTTGACAATGGAGACGTTGTTGCTGCTGTTGAGACAGATTCAGTGCTCGATATTGTCGATTCTGAGGTAATGGTGAATGTAGAAATAGTTGTAGTGTCTGACATAGGTGTTTTGGAAGAAATCGTTGTACTCGGAGATGTGAATAGTGTCGTTGACAATGGAGACGTTATTTCTGCTGTTGAGGCAGATTCAGTGTTCGAAGTTGTCGATTCTGAGATAATGGTGGATGGAGAAATAGTTGTCGTGTCTGAAATAGGTGCTGTCAAAAAAATCGGTGATGTTGGTGATGTGAATGATGTTGTTGACAAAGGAGATGTTGCGGCTGTTGAAATCGTTTCAGTACTTAAGTTGTAGCTTCTGAGGTAATGGTGGATGTGGAAATCGTTGCAGTGTCTGACGTAGGTGTTGTCGAAGAAAACGGCGCTGTTTGTGATGCTATTGATGTTGTCGACAATGGAAATGTCGCTCCTGATGTTGCCACCGTTAGATTACGGAAGTTGTTGCAGTCGTTGATGTAAATGTTGTTCTTGACAATGGAGAAGATGCTGCTGCTGTTGAGACTGTTTCAGTGCTCGAAGTTGTCGATTCTGAGGTAATGCTGGATGGAGAAATAGTTGGAGTGTCTAAAATAGGTTTTGTTGAAGAAAACGTTGTAGTCGGAGATGTGATAGGTGTTGTTAACAATGGAGACGTTGCTGCTGTTGTTGGGACAGTTTCAGTGCTCGATGTTGTCGATTCTGTGGGAATGGTGAATGGAGAAATAACTGTAGTGTCGGACATAGGTGTTGTCGAAGAAAACAGTGATATTGGTGATGTGAATGATGCTGTTGACAATGGAGACGTTGTTGAAGCTGTTGAGACAGATTCAGTGCTCGAAGTTGTCGATTCTGAGGTAATGGTGGATGGAGAAATAGTTGTAGTGTCTGACATAGGTGTTGTGGAAGAAAACGTTGTAGTAGGAGATGTAAATGGCGTTGTTGACAATGGAGACGTTGCTGCTGTTGAGACAGATTCAGTGCTTGAAGTTGTCGATTCTGAGGTAATGGTGGATGGAGAAATAGTTGTAGTGTCTGAAATAGCTGTTGTCGAAGAAAACGGAGATGTCGCTCCTGATGTTGCCACCGTTAGCATACTGGAAGTTGTTGCAGTCGCTGATGTAAATGGTGTTGTTGACAATGCAGAAGTTGCTGCTGTTGTTAAGACAGTTTCAGTGCTCGAAGTTGTCGATTCTGAGGTAATGGTGGAAGAGAAATAGTTGTAGTGTCTGACATAGGTGTTGTGGAAGAAAACGTTGGAGTCGGAGATGTGAATGGCATTGTTGACAATGGAGACGTTGTTGCTGCTGTTGAGACAGATTCAGTGCTTGAAGTTGTCGATTCTGAGGTAATGGTGGATGGAGAAATAGTTGTAGTGTCTGACGTAGGTGTTGTGGAAGAAAACGTTGTAGTCGGAGATGTGAATAGTGTCGTTGACAATGGAAACGTTATTTCTGCTGTTGAGACAGATTCAGTGTTCGAAGTTGTCGATTCTGAGATAACGGTGGATGGAGAAATAGTTGTCGTGTCTGAAATAGGTGCTGTCAAAGAAATCGGTGATGTTGGTGTTGTGAATGATGTTGTTGACAATGGAGAAGTTGCACCTGATGTTGACATCGTTTCTATATTGGAAGTTCTTGCAGTCGCTGATGTGAAAGGTGTTGTTGACAATGGAGATGTTGCGGCTGTTGAAATCGTTTCAGTACTTGAAGTTGTTGCTTCTGAGGTAATGGTGGATGTGGAAATCGTGGCAGTGTCTGCAGTAGGTGTTGTCGAAGAAAAAGGCGCTGTTGGTGATGTTATTGATGTTGTCGACAATGGAGATGTCGCTCCTGATGTTGCCACCGTTAGAATACTGGAAGTTGTTGCAGTCGCTGATGTAAATGGTGTTGTTGACAATGCAGAAGTTGCTGCTGCTGTTGAGACAGTTTCAGTGCTTGAAGTTGTCAATTCTGAGGTAATGGTGGATGGATAAATAGTTGTAGTGTCTGACATAGGTGTTGTGGAAGAAAACGTTGTAGTCGGAGATGTGAAAGGTATTGTTGAAAATGGAGACGTTGATGCTGCTGTTGAGACAGATTCAGTGCTTGAAGTTGTCGATTCTGAGGTAATGGTGGATTTAGAATTAGTTGTAGTGTCTGACATAGGTGTCGTGGAAGAAAACGTTGTAGTAGGAGATGTAAATGGTGTTGTTGACAATGGAGACGTTGCTGCTGTTGAGACAGATTCAGTGCTTGAAGTTGTCGATTCTGAGGTAATGGTGGATGGAGAAATAGTTGTAGTGTCTGAAATAGCCGTTGTCGAAGAAAACGGAGATGTCGCTCCTGATGTTGCCACCGTTAGGTTATTGGAAGTTGTTGCAGTCGCTGATGTAAATGGTGTTGTTGACAATGCAGAAGTCGCTGCTGTTCCTTTAACAGTTTCAGTGCTTGAAGTTGTCGATTCTGAGGTAATGGTGGGTGGAGAAATAGTTGTAGTGTCTGACGTAGGTGTTGTGGAAGAAAACGTTGTAGTCGGAGATGTGAATAGTGTCGTTGACAATGGAAACGTTATTTCTGCTGTTGAGACAGATTCAGTGTTCGAAGTTGTCGATTCTGAGATAACGGTGGATGGAGAAATAGTTGTCGTGTCTGAAATAGGTGCTGTCAAAGAAATCGGTGATGTTGGTGATGTGAATGATGTTGTTGACAATGGAGAAGTTGCACCTGATGTTGACATCGTTTCTATATTGGAAGTTCTTGCAGTCGCTGATGTGAAAGGTGTTGTTGACAATGGAGATGTTTCGGCTGTTGAAATCGTTTCAGTACTTGAAGTTGTTGCTTCTGAGGTAATGGTGGATGTGGAAATCGTGGCAGTGTCTGCTGTAGGTGTTGTCGAAGAAAACGGCGCTGTTGGTGATGTTATTGATGTTGTCGACAATGGAGATGTCGCTCCTGATGTTGCCACCGTTAGAATACTGGAAGTTGTTGCAGTCGCTGATGTAAATGGTGTTGTTGACAATGCAAAAGTTGCTGCTGCTGTTGAGACAGTTTCAGTGCTTGAAGTTGTCGATTCTGAGGTAATGGTGGATGGATAAATAGTTGTAGTGTCTGACATAGGTGTTGTGGAAGAAAACGTTGTAGTCGGAGATGTGATAGGTGTTGTTAACAATGGAGACGTTGCTGCTGTTGTTGGGACAGTTTCAGTGCTCGATGTTGTCGATTCTGTGGGAATGGTGAATGGAGAAATAACTGTAGTGTCGGACATAGGTGTTGTCGAAGAAAACAGTGATGTTGGTGATGTGAATGATGCTGTTGACAATGGAGACGTTGTTGAAGCTGTTGAGACAGATTCAGTGCTCGAAGTTGTCGATTCTGAGGTAATGGTGGATGGAGAAATAGTTGTAGTGTCTGACATAGGTGTTGTGGAAGAAAACGTTGTAGTAGGAGATGTAAATGGCGTTGTTGACAATGGAGACGTTGCTGCTGTTGAGACAGATTCAGTGCTTGAAGTTGTCGATTCTGAGGTAATGGTGGATGGAGAAATAGTTGTATTGTCTGAAATAGCTGTTGTCGAAGAAAACGGAGATGTCGCTCCTGATGTTGCCACCGTTAGCATACTGGAAGTTGTTGCAGTCGCTGATGTAAATAGTGTTGTTGACAATGCAGAAGTTGCTGCTGTTGTTAAGACAGTTTCAGTGCTCGAAGTTGTCGATTCTGAGGTAATGGTGGAAGAGAAATAGTTGTAGTGTCTGACATAGGTGTTGTGGAAGAAAACGTTGGAGTCGGAGATGTGAATGGCATTGTTGACAATGGAGACGTTGTTGCTGCTGTTGAGACAGATTCAGTGCTTGAAGTTGTCGATTCTGAGGTAATGGTGGATGGAGAATTAGTTGTAGTGTCTGACATAGGTGTTGTTGAAGAAAACGTTGTAGTAGGAGATGTAAATGGTGTTGTTGACAATGGAGACGTTGTTGCTGCTGTTGAGACAGATTCAGTGCTTGAAGTTGTCGATTCTGAGGTAATGGTGGATGGAGAAAGAGTTGTGTCTGACATACGTGTTGTGGAAGAAAACGTTGGAGTCGGAGATGTGACTGGTGTTGTTGACAATGGAGACGTTGTTTCTGCTGTTGAGACAGATCCAGTGCTTGAAGTTGTCGATTCTGATGTAATGGTGGATTGAGAAATAGTTGTAGTGTCTGACATAGGTGTTGTCAAATAAATCGGTGATGTTGGTGATGTGAATGATGTTGTTGACAATGGAGAAGTTGCACCTGATGTTGACATCATTTCTATATTGGAAGTTCTTGCAATCGCTGATGTGAAAGGTGTTGATAATGGAGATGTTGCGGCTGTTGAAATCGTTTCAGTACTTGAAGTTGTTGCTTCTGAGGTGATGGTGGATGTGGAAATCGTTGCAGTGTCTGCCGTAGGTGTTGTCGAAGAAAAAGGCGCTGTTGGTGATGTTATTGATGTTGTCGACAATGGAGATGTCGCTCCTGATGTTGCCACCATTAGAATACTGGAAGTTGTTGCAGTCGCTGATGTAAATGGTGTTGTTGACAATGCAGAAGTTTCTGCTGCTGTTGAGACAGTTTCAGTGGTTGAAGTTGTCGATTCTGAGGTAATGGTGGATGGATAAAAAGTTGTAGTGTCTGACATAGGTGTTGTGGAAGAAAACGTTGTAGTCGGAGATGTGAAAGGTATTGTTGACAATGGAGACGTTGTTGCTGCTGTTGAGACAGATTCAGTGCTTGAAGTTGTCGATTCTCAGGTAATGGTGGATGGAGAATTAGTTGTAGTGTCTGACATAGGTGTTGTGGAAGAAAACGTTGTAGTAGGAGATGTAAATGGTGTTGTTGACAATGGAGACGTTGCTGCTGTTGAGACAGATTCACTGCTTGAAGTTGTCGATTCTGAGGAAACGGTGGATGGAGAATTAGTTGTGGTGTCTGACATAGGTGTTGTGGAAGAAAACGTTGTAGTAGGAGATGTAAATGGTGTTGTTGACAATGGAGAAGTTGCTGCTGTTGAGACAGATTCAGTGCTTGAAGTTGTCGATTCTGAGGTAATAATGGATGGATAAATAGTTGTAGTGTCTGAAATAGCTGTTGTCGAAGAAAACGGAGATGTCGCTCCTGATGTTGCCACCGTTACGATACTAGAAGTTGTTGCAGTCGTTGATGTAAATGGTGTTGTTGACAATGCAGAAGTTGCTGCTGTTGTTAAGACAGATTCAGTGATTGAAGTTGTCGATTCTGAGGTAATTGTGGATGGGAAACAGTTGCAGTGTCTGTTGTCGAAGAAAACAGTGATGTTGGTGATGTGAATGATGTTGTTGAAAATGGAGAAATTGTTGCTGCTGTTGAGACAGATTCAGTGCTTGAAGATGTCGATTCTGAGGGAATTGTGGATGGAGAAACAGTTGCAGTGCTGCTGTAGGTGTTGTCGAAGAAAACGGTGATGTTGGTGATGTGGATGAAGCTGTCGATAATGGAGATGTCGCTCCTGATGTTGCCACCGTTAGTATACTGGAAGTTGTTGCAGTCGTTGATGTAAATGTTGTTGTTGACAATGGAGAAGTTGCTGCTGCTGTTGAGACAGTATCAGTGCTCGAAGTTGTCGATTCTGAGGTAATGGTGGAAGAGAAATAGTTGAGTGTCTAAATAGGTGTTGTTGAAGAAAACGTTGGAGTCGGAGATGTGAATGGCATTGTTGACAATGGAGACGTTGTTGCTGCTGTTGAGACAGATTCAGTGCTTGAAGTTGTCGATTCTGAGGTAATGGTGGATGGAGAATTAGTTGTAGTGTCGACATAGGTGTTGTGGAAGAAAACGTTGTAGTAGGAGATGTAAATGGTGTTGTTGTCAATGGAGACGTTGTTGCTGCTGTTGAGACAGATTCAGTGCTTGAAGTTGTCGATTCCGAGGTAATGGTGCATGGAGAAATAGTTGTGTCTGGCATACGTGTTGTGGAAGAAAACGTTGGAGTCGGAGATGTGACTGGTGTTGTTGACAATGGAGACGTTGTTGCTGCTGTTGAGACAGATTCAGTGCTTGAAGGTGTCGATTCTGAGGTAATGGTGGATGGAGAATTAGTTGTAGTGTCTGACATAGGTGTTGTGGAAGAAAACGTTGTAGTAGGAGATTTAAATGGTGTTGTTGACAATAGAGACGTTGTTGCTGCTGTTGAGACAGATTCAGTGCTTGAAGTTGTCGATTCTGAGGTAATGGTGGATGGAGAAATAGTTGTGTCTGACATACGTGTTGTGGAAGAAAACGTTGGAGTCAGAGATGTGACTGGTGTTGTTGACAATGGAGACGTTGTTTCTGCTGTTGAGACAGAATCAGTGCTTGAAGTTGTCGATTCTGAGGTAATGGTTGATTGAGAAATAGTTGTAGTGTCTGACATAGGTGTTGTCAAAGAAATCGGTGATGTTGGTGATGTGAATGATGTTGTTGATAATGGAGAAGTTGCACCTGATGTTGACATCATTTCTATATTGGAAGTTCTTGCAGTCGCTAATGTGAAAGGTGTTGTTGACAATGGAGATGTTGCGGCAGTTGAAATCGTTTCAGAACTTGAAGTTGTTGCTTCTGAGGTGATGGTGGATGTGGAAATCGTTGCAGTGTCTGCCGTAGGTGTTGTCGAAGAAAACGGCGCTGTTGGTGATGTTATTGATGTTGTCGACAATGGAGATGTCGCTCCTGATGTTGCCACCATTAGAATACTGGAAGTTGTTGCAGTCGCTGATGAAAATGGTGTTGTTGACAATGCAGAAGTTTCTGCTGCTGTTGAGACAGTTTCAGTGCTTGAAGTTGTCGATTCTGAGGTAATGGTGGATGGATGAATAGTTGTAGTGTCTGACATAGGTGTTGTGGAAGAAAACGTTGTAGTCGGAGATGTGAAAGGTATTGTTGACAATGGAGACGTTGTTGCTGCTGTTGAGACAGATTCACTGCTTGAAGTTGTCGATTCTGAGGTAATGGTGGATGGAGAATTAGCTGTAGTGTCTGACATAGGTGTTGTGGAAAAAACGTTGTAGTAGGAGATGTAAATGGTGTTGTTGACAATGGAAACGTTGCTGCTGTTGAGACAGATTCAGTGCTTGAAGTTGTCGATTCTCAGGTAATGGTGGATGGAGAAATAGTTGTAGTGTCTGAAATAGCTGTTGTCGAAGAAAACGAGATGGCGCTCCTGATGTTGCCACCGTTAGGATACTGGAAGTTGTTGCAGTCGCTGATATAAATGATATTGTTGAAAATGGAGACGTTGTTGCTGTTGTTGAGACAGATTCAGTGCTTGAAGTTGTCGATTCTGAGGTAATGGTGGATGGAGAAATAGTTGTAGTTTCTGACATAGGTGTTGTGGAAGAAAACGTTGTAGTCGGAGATGTGAATGGTATTGTTGACAATGGAGACGTTGTTGCTGCTGTTGAGACAGATTCAGTGCTTGAAGTTGTCGATTCTGAGGTAATGGTGAATGTAGAAATAGTTGTAGTGTCTGACATAGGTGTTTTGGAAGAAAACGTTGGAGTCGGAGATATGACTGGTGTTGTTGACAATGGAGACGTTGTTTCTGCTGTTGAGACAGATTCAGTGCTTGAAGTTGTCGATTCTGAGGTAATGGTGGATGGAGAAATAGTTGTAGTGTCTG
Organism: Lethenteron camtschaticum; assembly: GCA_018977245.1. Taxonomy (NCBI): domain Eukaryota; kingdom Metazoa; phylum Chordata; class Hyperoartia; order Petromyzontiformes; family Petromyzontidae; genus Lethenteron; species Lethenteron camtschaticum. The sequence goes on along the minus strand of WFAB01002689.1, from coordinate 19,006 downwards.
ACATAGGTGTTGTGGAAGAAAACGTTGTAGTAGGAGATGTAAATGGTGTTGTTGACAATGGAAACGTTGCTGCTGTTGAGACAGATTCAGTGCTTGAAGTTGTCGATTCTCAGGTAATGGTGGATGGAGAAATAGTTGTAGTGTCTGAAATAGCTGTTGTCGAAGAAAACGAGATGGCGCTCCTGATGTTGCCACCGTTAGGATACTGGAAGTTGTTGCAGTCGCTGATATAAATGATATTGTTGAAAATGGAGACGTTGTTGCTGTTGTTGAGACAGATTCAGTGCTTGAAGTTGTCGATTCTGAGGTAATGGTGGATGGAGAAATAGTTGTAGTTTCTGACATAGGTGTTGTGGAAGAAAACGTTGTAGTCGGAGATGTGAATGGTATTGTTGACAATGGAGACGTTGTTGCTGCTGTTGAGACAGATTCAGTGCTTGAAGTTGTCGATTCTGAGGTAATGGTGAATGTAGAAATAGTTGTAGTGTCTGACATAGGTGTTTTGGAAGAAAACGTTGGAGTCGGAGATGTGACTGGTGTTGTTGACAATGGAGACGTTGTTTCTGCTGTTGAGACAGATTCAGTGCTTGAAGTTGTCGATTCTGAGGTAATGGTGGATGGAGAAATAGTTGTAGTGTCTGACATAGGTGTTGTGGAAGAAAACGTTGTAGTAGGAGATGTAAATGGTGTTGTTGACAATGGAGACGTTGTTGCAGCTGTTGAGACAGATTCAGTGCTTGAAGTTGTCGATTCTGAGGTAATGGTGGATGGAGATATAGTTGTAGTGTCTGAAATAGCCGTTGTCGAAGAAAAGGGAGATGTCGCTCCTGATGTTGCCAGGGTTAGGATACTGGAAGTTGTGGCAGTTGCTGATGTAAATGGTGTTGTTGACAATGCAGAAGTTGCTGCTGTTGTTGAGACAGTTTCAGTGCTTGAAGTTGTCGATTCTGAGGTAATGGTGGATGGAGAAATAGTTGCAGTGTCTGACATAGGTGTTGTGGAAGAAAACGTTTTAGTCGCAGATGTGAAAGGTATTGTTGACAATGGTGACGTTGTTGCTGCTGTTGAGACAGATTCAGTGCTTGAAGTTGTCGATTCTGAGGAAATGGCGGATGGAGAATAAGTTGTAGTGTCTGACATAGGTGTTGTGGAAGAAAACGTTGTAGTAGGAGATGTAAATGGTGTTGTTGACAATGGAGACGTTGTTGCTGCTGTTGAGACAGATTCAGTGCTTGAAGTTGTCGATTCTGAGGTAATGGTGGATGGAGAAATAGTTGTAGTGTCTGAAATAGCTGTTGTCGAAGAAAACGAGATGTCGCTCCTGATGTTGCCACCGTTAGGATACTGGAAGTTGTTGCAGTCGCTGATGTAAATGGTGTTGTTGAAAATGGAGACGTTGTTGCTGTTGTTGAGACAGATTCAGTGCTTGAAGTTGTCGATTCTGAGGTAATGGTGGATGGACAAATAGTTGTAGTGTCTGACATAGGTGTTGTGGAAGAAAACGTTGTAGTCGGAGATGTGAGTGGTATTGTTGACAATGGAGACGTTGTTGCTGCTGTTGAGACAGATTCAGTGCTCGAAGTTGTCGATTCTGAGGTAATGGTGAATGTAGAAATAGTTGTAGTGTCTGACACAGGTGTTGTGGAAGAAATCGTTGTACTCGGAGATGTGAATAGTGTCGTTGACAATGGAGACGTTATTTCTGCTGTTGAGACAGATTCAGTGTTCGAAACTGTTGATTCTGAGATAATGGTGGATGGAGAAATAGTTGTCGTGTCTGCCATAGGTGTTGTGGAAGAAATCGTTGTACTCGGAGATGTGAATAGTGTCGTTGACAATGGAGACGTTATTTCTGCTGTTGAGACAGATTCAGTGTTCGAAGTTGTCGATTCTGAGGTAATGGTGGATGGACAAATAGTTGTAGTGTCTGACATAGGTGTTGTGGAAGAAAACGTTGTAGTCGGAGATGTGAGTGGTATTGTTGACAATGGAGACGTTGTTGCTGCTGTTGAGACAGATTCAGTGCTCGAAGTTGTCGATTCTGAGGTAATGGTGAATGTAGAAATAGTTGTAGTGTCTGACACAGGTGTTGTGGAAGAAATCGTTGTACTCGGAGATGTGAATAGTGTCGTTGACAATGGAAACGTTATTTCTGCTGTTGAGACAGATTCAGTGTTCGAAACTGTTGATTCTGAGATAATGGTGGATGGAGAAATAGTTGTCGTGTCTGACATAGGTGTTGTGGAAGAAATCGTTGTACTCGGAGATGTGAATAGTGTCGTTGACAATGGAAACGTTATTTCTGCTGTTGAGACAGATTCAGTGTTCGAAGTTGTCGATTCTGAGGAAATGGTGGATGGAGAAATAGTTGCAGTGTCTGACATAGGTGTTGTGGAAGAAAACGTTTTAGTCGAAGATGTGAAAGGTATTGTTGACAATGGAGACGTTGTTGCTGCTGTTGAGACAGATTCAGTGCTTGAAGTTGTCGATTCTCAGGTAATGGTGGATGGAGAATTAGTTGTAGTGTCTGACATAGGTGTTGTGGAAGAAAACGTTGTAGTAGGAGATGTAAATGGTGTTGTTGACAATGGAGACGTTGCTGCTGTTGAGACAGATTCACTGCTTGAAGTTGTCGATTCTGAGGAAACGGTGGATGGAGAATTAGTTGTGGTGTCTGACATAGGTGTTGTGGAAGAAAACGTTGTAGTAGGAGATGTAAATGGTGTTGTTGACAATGGAGAAGTTGCTGCTGTTGAGACAGATTCAGTGCTTGAAGTTGTCGATTCTGAGGTAATAATGGATGGATAAATAGTTGTAGTGTCTGAAATAGCTGTTGTCGAAGAAAACGGAGATGTCGCTCCTGATGTTGCCACCGTTACGATACTAGAAGTTGTTGCAGTCGCTGATGTAAATGGTGTTGTTGACAATGCAGAAGTTGCTGCTGTTGTTAAGACAGATTCAGTGATTGAAGTTGTCGATTCTGAGGTAATTGTGGATGGGGAAACAGTTGCAGTGTCTGTTGTCGAAGAAAACAGTGATGTTGGTGATGTGAATGATGTTGTTGAAAATGGAGAAATTGTTGCTGCTGTTGAGACAGATTCAGTGCTTGAAGATGTCGATTCTGAGGGAATTGTGGATGGAGAAACAGTTGCAGTGCCTGCTGTAGGTGTTGTCGAAGAAAACGGTGATGTTGGTGATGTGGATGAAGCTATCGATAATGGAGATGTCGCTCCTGATGTTGCCACCGTTAGTATACTGGAAGTTGTTGCAGTCGTTGATGTAAATGTTGTTGTTGACAATGGAGAAGTTGCTGCTGCTGTTGAGACAGTATCAGTGCTCGAAGTTGTCGATTCTGAGGTAATGGTGGAAGAGAAATAGTTGGAGTGTCTAAAATAGGTGTTGTTGAAGAAAACGTTGGAGTCGGAGATGTGAATGGCATTGTTGACAATGGAGACGTTGTTGCTGCTGTTGAGACAGATTCAGTGCTTGAAGTTGTCGATTCTGAGGTAATGGTGGATGGAGAATTAGTTGTAGTGGCCGACATAGGTGTTGTGGAAGAAAACGTTGTAGTAGGAGATGTAAATGGTGTTGTTGTCAATGGAGACGTTGTTGCTGCTGTTGAGACAGATTCAGTGCTTGAAGTTGTCGATTCCGAGGTAATGGTGCATGGAGAAATAGTTGTGTCTGGCATACGTGTTGTGGAAGAAAAACGTTGGAGTCGGAGATGTGACTGGTGTTGTTGACAATGGAGACGTTGTTGCTGCTGTTGAGACAGATTCAGTGCTTGAAGGTGTCGATTCTGAGGTAATGGTGGATGGAGAATTAGTTGTAGTGTCTGACATAGGTGTTGTGGAAGAAAACGTTGTAGTAGGAGATTTAAATGGTGTTGTTGACAATAGAGACGTTGTTGCTGCTGTTGAGACAGATTCAGTGCTTGAAGTTGTCGATTCTGAGGTAATGGTGGATGGAGAAATAGTTGTGTCTGACATACGTGTTGTGGAAGAAAACGTTGGAGTCAGAGATGTGACTGGTGTTGTTGAAAATGGAGACGTTGTTTCTGCTGTTGAGACAGAATCAGTGCTTGAAGTTGTCGATTCTGAGGTAATGGTTGATTGAGAAATAGTTGTAGTGTCTGACATAGGTGTTGTCAAAGAAATCGGTGATGTTGGTGATGTGAATGATGTTGTTGATAATGGAGAAGTTGCACCTGATGTTGACATCATTTCTATATTGGAAGTTCTTGCAGTCGCTAATGTGAAAGGTGTTGTTGACAATGGAGATGTTGCGGCAGTTGAAATCGTTTCAGAACTTGAAGTTGTTGCTTCTGAGGTGATGGTGGATGTGGAAATCGTTGCAGTGTCTGCCGTAGGTGTTGTCGAAGAAAACGGCGCTGTTGGTGATGTTATTGATGTTGTCGACAATGGAGATGTCGCTCCTGATGTTGCCACCATTAGAATACTGGAAGTTGTTGCAGTCGCTGATGAAAATGGTGTTGTTGACAATGGAGACGTTGTTTCTGCTGTTGAGACAGATTCAGTGCTTGAAGTTGTCGATTCTGAGGTAATGGTGGATGGATAAATAGTTGTAGTGTCTGACATAGGTGTTGTGGAAGAAAACGTTGTAGCCGAGATGTGAAAGGTATTGTTGACAATGGAGACGTTGTTTCTGCTGTTGAGACAGATTCAGTGCTTGAAGTTGTCGATTCTGAGGTAATGGTGGATGGAGAAATAGTTGTAGTGTCTGACATAGGTGTTGTGGAAGAAAACGTTGTAGTAGGAGATGTAAATGGTGTTGTTGACAATGGAAACGTTGCTGCTGTTGAGACAGATTCAGTGCTTGAAGTTGTCGATTCTCAGGTAATCGTGGATGGAGAAATAGTTGTAGTGTCTGAAATAGCTGTTGTCGAAGAAAACGAGATGGCGCTCCTGATGTTGCCACCGTTAGGATACTGGAAGTTGTTGCAGTCGCTGATATAAATGATATTGTTGAAAATGGAGACGTTGTTGCTGTTGTTGAGACAGATTCAGTGCTTGAAGTTGTCGATTCTCAGGTAATGGTGGATGGAGAATTAGTTGTAGTGTCTGACATAGGTGTTGTGGAAGAAAACGTTGTAGTAGGAGATGTAAATGGTGTTGTTGACAATGGAGACGTTGCTGCTGTTGAGACAGATTCACTGCTTGAAGTTGTCGATTCTGAGGAAACGGTGGATGGAGAATTAGTTGTGGTGTCTGACATAGGTGTTGTGGAAGAAAACGTTGTAGTAGGAGATGTAAATGGTGTTGTTGACAATGGAGAAGTTGCTGCTGTTGAGACAGATTCAGTGCTTGAAGTTGTCGATTCTGAGGTAATAATGGATGGATAAATAGTTGTAGTGTCTGAAATAGCTGTTGTCGAAGAAAACGGAGATGTCGCTCCTGATGTTGCCACCGTTACGATACTAGAAGTTGTTGCAGTCGCTGATGTAAATGGTGTTGTTGACAATGCAGAAGTTGCTGCTGTTGTTAAGACAGATTCAGTGATTGAAGTTGTCGATTCTGAGGTAATTGTGGATGGGGAAACAGTTGCAGTGTCTGTTGTCGAAGAAAACAGTGATGTTGGTGATGTGAATGATGTTGTTGAAAATGGAGAAATTGTTGCTGCTGTTGAGACAGATTCAGTGCTTGAAGATGTCGATTCTGAGGGAATTGTGGATGGAGAAACAGTTGCAGTGCCTGCTGTAGGTGTTGTCGAAGAAAACGGTGATGTTGGTGATGTGGATGAAGCTGTCGATAATGGAGATGTCGCTCCTGATGTTGCCACCGTTAGTATACTGGAAGTTGTTGCAGTCGTTGATGTAAATGTTGTTGTTGACAATGGAGAAGTTGCTGCTGCTGTTGAGACAGTATCAGTGCTCGAAGTTGTCGATTCTGAGGTAATGGTGGAAGAGAAATAGTTGGAGTGTCTAAAATAGGTGTTGTTGAAGAAAACGTTGGAGTCGGAGATGTGAATGGCATTGTTGACAATGGAGACGTTGTTGCTGCTGTTGAGACAGATTCAGTGCTTGAAGTTGTCGATTCTGAGGTAATGGTGGATGGAGAATTAGTTGTAGTGGCCGACATAGGTGTTGTGGAAGAAAACGTTGTAGTAGGAGATGTAAATGGTGTTGTTGTCAATGGAGACGTTGTTGCTGCTGTTGAGACAGATTCAGTGCTTGAAGTTGTCGATTCGAGGTAATGGTGCATGGAGAAATAGTTGTGTCTGGCATACGTGTTGTGGAAGAAAACGTTGGAGTCGGAGATGTGACTGGTGTTGTTGACAATGGAGACGTTGTTGCTGCTGTTGAGACAGATTCAGTGCTTGAAGGTGTCGATTCTGAGGTAATGGTGGATGGAGAATTAGTTGTAGTGTCTGACATAGGTGTTGTGGAAGAAAACGTTGTAGTAGGAGATTTAAATGGTGTTGTTGACAATAGAGACGTTGTTGCTGCTGTTGAGACAGATTCAGTGCTTGAAGTTGTCGATTCTGAGGTAATGGTGGATGGAGAAATAGTTGTGTCTGACATACGTGTTGTGGAAGAAAACGTTGGAGTCAGAGATGTGACTGGTGTTGTTGAAATGGAGACGTTGTTTCTGCTGTTGAGACAGAATCAGTGCTTGAAGTTGTCGATTCTGAGGTAATGGTTGATTGAGAAATAGTTGTAGTGTCTGACATAGGTGTTGTCAAAGAAATCGGTGATGTTGGTGATGTGAATGATGTTGTTGATAATGGAGAAGTTGCACCTGATGTTGACATCATTTCTATATTGGAAGTTCTTGCAGTCGCTAATGTGAAAGGTGTTGTTGACAATGGAGATGTTGCGGCAGTTGAAATCGTTTCAGAACTTGAAGTTGTTGCTTCTGAGGTGATGGTGGATGTGGAAATCGTTGCAGTGTCTGCCGTAGGTGTTGTCGAAGAAAACGGCGCTGTTGGTGATGTTATTGATGTTGTCGACAATGGAGATGTCGCTCCTGATGTTGCCACCATTAGAATACTGGAAGTTGTTGCAGTCGCTGATGAAAATGGTGTTGTTGACAATGGAGACGTTGTTCTGCTGTTGAGACAGATTCAGTGCTTGAAGTTGTCGATTCTGAGGTAATGGTGGATGGATAAATAGTTGTAGTGTCTGACATAGGTGTTGTGGAAGAAAACGTTGTAGTCGGAGATGTGAAAGGTATTGTTGACAATGGAGACGTTGTTTCTGCTGTTGAGACAGATTCAGTGCTTGAAGTTGTCGATTCTGAGGTAATGGTGGATGGAGAAATAGTTGTAGTGTCTGACATAGGTGTTGTGGAAGAAAACGTTGTAGTAGGAGATGTAAATGGTGTTGTTGACAATGGAAACGTTGCTGCTGTTGAGACAGATTCAGTGCTTGAAGTTGTCGATTCTCAGGTAATGGTGGATGGAGAAATAGTTGTAGTGTCTGAAATAGCTGTTGTCGAAGAAAACGAGATGGCGCTCCTGATGTTGCCACCGTTAGGATACTGGAAGTTGTTGCAGTCGCTGATATAAATGATATTGTTGAAAATGGAGACGTTGTTGCTGTTGTTGAGACAGATTCAGTGCTTGAAGTTGTCGATTCTGAGGTAATGGTGGATGGAGAAATAGTTGTAGTTCTGACATAGGTGTTGTGGAAGAAAACGTTGTAGTCGGAGATGTGAATGGTATTGTTGACAATGGAGACGTTGTTGCTGCTGTTGAGACAGATTCAGTGCTTGAAGTTGTCGATTCTGAGGTAATGGTGATGTAGAAATAGTTGTAGTGTCTGACATAGGTGTTTTGGAAGAAAACGTTGGAGTCGGAGATGTGACTGGTGTTGTTGACAATGGAGACGTTGTTTCTGCTGTTGAGACAGATTCAGTGCTTGAAGTTGTCGATTCTGAGGTAATGGTGGATGGAGAAATAGTTGTAGTGTCTGACATAGGTGTTGTGGAAGAAAACGTTGTAGTAGGAGATGTAAATGGTGTTGTTGACAATGGAGACGTTGTTGCAGCTGTTGAGACAGATTCAGTGCTTGAAGTTGTCGATTCTGAGGTAATGGTGGATGGAGATATAGTTGTAGTGTCTGAAATAGCCGTTGTCGAAGAAAAGGGAGATGTCGCTCCTGATGTTGCCAGCGTTAGGATACTGGAAGTTGTGGCAGTTGCTGATGTAAATGGTGTTGTTGACAATGCAGAAGTTGCTGCTGTTGTTGAGACAGTTTCAGTGCTTGAAGTTGTCGATTCTGAGGTAATGGTGGATGGAGAAATAGTTGCAGTGTCTGACATAGGTGTTGTGGAAGAAAACGTTTTAGTCGAAGATGTGAAAGGTATTGTTGACAATGGTGACGTTGTTGCTGCTGTTGAGACAGATTCAGTGCTTGAAGTTGTCGATTCTGAGGAAATGGCGGATGGAGAATAAGTTGTAGTGTCTGACATAGGTGTTGTGGAAGAAAACGTTGTAGTAGGAGATGTAAATGGTGTTGTTGACAATGGAGACGTTGTTGCTGCTGTTGAGACAGATTCAGTGCTTGAAGTTGTCGATTCTGAGGTAATGGTGGATGGAGAAATAGTTGTAGTGTCTGAAATAGCTGTTGTCGAAGAAAACGAGATGTCGCTCCTGATGTTGCCACCGTTAGGATACTGGAAGTTGTTGCAGTCGCTGATGTAAATGGTGTTGTTGAAAATGGAGACGTTGTTGCTGTTGTTGAGACAGATTCAGTGCTTGAAGTTGTCGATTCTGAGGTAATGGTGGATGGACAAATAGTTGTAGTGTCTGACATAGGTGTTGTGGAAGAAAACGTTGTAGTCGGAGATGTGAGTGGTATTGTTGACAATGGAGACGTTGTTGCTGCTGTTGAGACAGATTCAGTGCTCGAAGTTGTCGATTCTGAGGTAATGGTGAATGTAGAAATAGTTGTAGTGTCTGACACAGGTGTTGTGGAAGAAATCGTTGTACTCGGAGATGTGAATAGTGTCGTTGACAATGGAGACGTTATTTCTGCTGTTGAGACAGATTCAGTGTTCGAAACTGTTGATTCTGAGATAATGGTGGATGGAGAAATAGTTGTCGTGTCTGCCATAGGTGTTGTGGAAGAAATCGTTGTACTCGGAGATGTGAATAGTGTCGTTGACAATGGAGACGTTATTTCTGCTGTTGAGACAGATTCAGTGTTCGAAGTTGTCGATTCTGAGGTAATGGTGGATGGACAAATAGTTGTAGTGTCTGACATAGGTGTTGTGGAAGAAAACGTTGTAGTCGGAGATGTGAGTGGTATTGTTGACAATGGAGACGTTGTTGCTGCTGTTGAGACAGATTCAGTGCTCGAAGTTGTCGATTCTGAGGTAATGGTGAATGTAGAAATAGTTGTAGTGTCTGACACAGGTGTTGTGGAAGAAATCGTTGTACTCGGAGATGTGAATAGTGTCGTTGACAATGGAAACGTTATTTCTGCTGTTGAGACAGATTCAGTGTTCGAAACTGTTGATTCTGAGATAATGGTGGATGGAGAAATAGTTGTCGTGTCTGACATAGGTGTTGTGGAAGAAATCGTTGTACTCGGAGATGTGAATAGTGTCGTTGACAATGGAAACGTTATTTCTGCTGTTGAGACAGATTCAGTGTTCGAAGTTGTCGATTCTGAGGAAATGGTGGATGGAGAAATAGTTGCAGTGTCTGACATAGGTGTTGTGGAAGAAAACGTTTTAGTCGAAGATGTGAAAGGTATTGTTGACAATGGAGACGTTGTTGCTGCTGTTGAGACAGATTCAGTGCTTGAAGTTGTCGATTCTCAGGTAATGGTGGATGGAGAATTAGTTGTAGTGTCTGACATAGGTGTTGTGGAAGAAAACGTTGTAGTAGGAGATGTAAATGGTGTTGTTGACAATGGAGACGTTGCTGCTGTTGAGACAGATTCACTGCTTGAAGTTGTCGATTCTGAGGAAACGGTGGATGGAGAATTAGTTGTGGTGTCTGACATAGGTGTTGTGGAAGAAAACGTTGTAGTAGGAGATGTAAATGGTGTTGTTGACAATGGAGAAGTTGCTGCTGTTGAGACAGATTCAGTGCTTGAAGTTGTCGATTCTGAGGTAATAATGGATGGATAAATAGTTGTAGTGTCTGAAATAGCTGTTGTCGAAGAAAACGGAGATGTCGCTCCTGATGTTGCCACCGTTACGATACTAGAAGTTGTTGCAGTCGCTGATGTAAATGGTGTTGTTGACAATGCAGAAGTTGCTGCTGTTGTTAAGACAGATTCAGTGATTGAAGTTGTCGATTCTGAGGTAATTGTGGATGGGGAAACAGTTGCAGTGTCTGTTGTCGAAGAAAACAGTGATGTTGGTGATGTGAATGATGTTGTTGAAAATGGAGAAATTGTTGCTGCTGTTGAGACAGATTCAGTGCTTGAAGATGTCGATTCTGAGGGAATTGTGGATGGAGAAACAGTTGCAGTGCCTGCTGTAGGTGTTGTCGAAGAAAACGGTGATGTTGGTGATGTGGATGAAGCTGTCGATAATGGAGATGTCGCTCCTGATGTTGCCACCGTTAGTATACTGGAAGTTGTTGCAGTCGTTGATGTAAATGTTGTTGTTGACAATGGAGAAGTTGCTGCTGCTGTTGAGACAGTATCAGTGCTCGAAGTTGTCGATTCTGAGGTAATGGTGGAAGAGAAATAGTTGGAGTGTCTAAAATAGGTGTTGTTGAAGAAAACGTTGGAGTCGGAGATGTGAATGGCATTGTTGACAATGGAGACGTTGTTGCTGCTGTTGAGACAGATTCAGTGCTTGAAGTTGTCGATTCTGAGGTAATGGTGGATGGAGAATTAGTTGTAGTGGCCGACATAGGTGTTGTGGAAGAAAACGTTGTAGTAGGAGATGTAAATGGTGTTGTTGTCAATGGAGACGTTGTTGCTGCTGTTGAGACAGATTCAGTGCTTGAAGTTGTCGATTCCGAGGTAATGGTGCATGGAGAAATAGTTGTGTCTGGCATACGTGTTGTGGAAGAAAACGTTGGAGTCGGAGATGTGACTGGTGTTGTTGACAATGGAGACGTTGTTGCTGCTGTTGAGACAGATTCAGTGCTTGAAGGTGTCGATTCTGAGGTAATGGTGGATGGAGAATTAGTTGTAGTGTCTGACATAGGTGTTGTGGAAGAAAACGTTGTAGTAGGAGATTTAAATGGTGTTGTTGACAATAGAGACGTTGTTGCTGCTGTTGAGACAGATTCAGTGCTTGAAGTTGTCGATTCTGAGGTAATGGTGGATGGAGAAATAGTTGTGTCTGACATACGTGTTGTGGAAGAAAACGTTGGAGTCAGAGATGTGACTGGTGTTGTTGAAAATGGAGACGTTGTTTCTGCTGTTGAGACAGAATCAGTGCTTGAAGTTGTCGATTCTGAGGTAATGGTTGATTGAGAAATAGTTGTAGTGTCTGACATAGGTGTTGTCAAAGAAATCGGTGATGTTGGTGATGTGAATGATGTTGTTGATAATGGAGAAGTTGCACCTGATGTTGACATCATTTCTATATTGGAAGTTCTTGCAGTCGCTAATGTGAAAGGTGTTGTTGACAATGGAGATGTTGCGGCAGTTGAAATCGTTTCAGAACTTGAAGTTGTTGCTTCTGAGGTGATGGTGGATGTGGAAATCGTTGCAGTGTCTGCCGTAGGTGTTGTCGAAGAAAACGGCGCTGTTGGTGATGTTATTGATGTTGTCGACAATGGAGATGTCGCTCCTGATGTTGCCACCATTAGAATACTGGAAGTTGTTGCAGTCGCTGATGAAAATGGTGTTGTTGACAATGGAGACGTTGTTTCTGCTGTTGAGACAGATTCAGTGCTTGAAGTTGTCGATTCTGAGGTAATGGTGGATGGATAAATAGTTGTAGTGTCTGACATAGGTGTTGTGGAAGAAAACGTTGTAGTCGGAGATGTGAAAGGTATTGTTGACAATGGAGACGTTGTTGCTGCTGTTGAGACAGATTCACTGCTTGAAGTTGTCGATTCTGAGGTAATGGTGGATGGAGAATTAGCTGTAGTGTCTGACATAGGTGTTGTGGAAAAAAACGTTGTAGTAGGAGATGTAAATGGTGTTGTTGACAATGGAAACGTTGCTGCTGTTGAGACAGATTCAGTGCTTGAAGTTGTCGATTCTGAGGTAATGGTGGATGGAGATATAGTTGTAGTGTCTGAAATAGCTGTTGTCGAAGAAAACGAGATGGCGCTCCTGATGTTGCCACCGTTAGGATACTGGAAGTTGTTGCAGTCGCTGATATAAATGATATTGTTGAAAATGGAGACGTTGTTGCTGTTGTTGAGACAGATTCAGTGCTTGAAGTTGTCGATTCTGAGGTAATGGTGGATGGAGAAATAGTTGTAGTTTCTGACATAGGTGTTGTCAAAGAAATCGGTGATGTTGGTGATGTGAATGATGTTGTTGATAATGGAGAAGTTGCACCTGATGTTGACATCATTTCTATATTGGAAGTTCTTGCAGTCGCTAATGTGAAAGGTGTTGTTGACAATGGAGATGTTGCGGCAGTTGAAATCGTTTCAGAACTTGAAGTTGTTGCTTCTGAGGTGATGGTGGATGTGGAAATCGTTGCAGTGTCTGCCGTAGGTGTTGTCGAAGAAAACGGCGCTGTTGGTGATGTTATTGATGTTGTCGACAATGGAGATGTCGCTCCTGATGTTGCCACCATTAGAATACTGGAAGTTGTTGCAGTCGCTGATGAAAATGGTGTTGTTGACAATGGAGACGTTGTTTCTGCTGTTGAGACAGATTCAGTGCTTGAAGTTGTCGATTCTGAGGTAATGGTGGATGGATAAATAGTTGTAGTGTCTGACATAGGTGTTGTGGAAGAAAACGTTGTAGTCGGAGATGTGAAAGGTATTGTTGACAATGGAGACGTTGTTGCTGCTGTTGAGACAGATTCACTGCTTGAAGTTGTCGATTCTGAGGTAATGGTGGATGGAGAATTAGCTGTAGTGTCTGACATAGGTGTTGTGGAAAAAAACGTTGTAGTAGGAGATGTAAATGGTGTTGTTGACAATGGAAACGTTGCTGCTGTTGAGACAGATTCAGTGCTTGAAGTTGTCGATTCTGAGGTAATGGTGGATGGAGATATAGTTGTAGTGTCTGAAATAGCTGTTGTCGAAGAAAACGAGATGGCGCTCCTGATGTTGCCACCGTTAGGATACTGGAAGTTGTTGCAGTCGCTGATATAAATGATATTGTTGAAAATGGAGACGTTGTTGCTGTTGTTGAGACAGATTCAGTGCTTGAAGTTGTCGATTCTGAGGTAATGGTGGATGGAGAAATAGTTGTAGTTTCTGACATAGGTGTTGTGGAAGAAAACGTTGTAGTCGGAGATGTGAATGGTATTGTTGACAATGGAGACGTTGTTGCTGCTGTTGAGACAGATTCAGTGCTTGAAGTTGTCGATTCTGAGGTAATGGTGAATGTAGAAATAGTTGTAGTGTCTGACATAGGTGTTTTGGAAGAAAACGTTGGAGTCGGAGATGTGACTGGTGTTGTTGACAATGGAGACGTTGTTTCTGCTGTTGAGACAGATTCAGTGCTTGAAGTTGTCGATTCTGAGGTAATGGTGGATGGAGAAATAGTTGTAGTGTCTGACATAGGTGTTGTGGAAGAAAACGTTGTAGTCAGAGATGTGAGTGGTATTGTTGACAATGGAGACGTTGTTGCTGCTGTTGAGACAGATTCAGTGCTCGAAGTTGTCGATTCTGAGGTAATGGTGAATGTAGAAATAGTTGTAGTGTCTGACACAGGTGTTGTGGAAGAAATCGTTGTACTCGGAGATGTGAATAGTGTCGTTGACAATGGAGACGTTATTTCTGCTGTTGAGACAGATTCAGTGTTCGAAACTGTTGATTCTGAGATAATGGTGGATGGAGAAATAGTTGTCGTGTCTGACATAGGTGTTGTGGAAGAAATCGTTGTACTCGGAGATGTGAATAGTGTCGTTGACAATGGAGACGATATTTCTGCTGTTGAGACAGATTCAGTGTTCGAAGTTGTCGATTCTGAGGTAATGGTGGATGGACAAATAGTTGTAGTGTCTGACATAGGTGTTGTGGAAGAAAACGTTGTAGTCGGAGATGTGAGTGGTATTGTTGACAATGGAGACGTTGTTGCTGCTGTTGAGACAGAATCAGTGCTCGAAGTTGTCGATTCTGAGGTAATGGTGAATGTAGAAATAGTTGTAGTGTCTGACACAGGTGTTGTGGAAGAAATCGTTGTACTCGGAGATGTGAATAGTGTCGTTGACAATGGAGACGTTATTTCTGCTGTTGAGACAGATTCAGTGTTCGAAACTGTTGATTCTGAGATAATGGTGGATGGAGAAATAGTTGTCGTGTCTGACATAGGTGTTGTGGAAGAAATCGTTGTACTCGGAGATGTGAATAGTGTCGTTGACAATGGAGACGTTATTTCTGCTGTTGAGACAGATTCGGTGTTCGAAGTTGTCGATTCTGAGGAAATGGTGGATGGAGAAATAGTTGCAGTGTCTGACATAGGTGTTGTGGAAGAAAACGTTTTAGTCGAAGATGTGAAAGGTATTGTTGACAATGGAGACGTTGTTTCTGCTGTTGAGACAAATTCAGTGCTTGAAGTTGTCGATTCTGAGGTAATGGTGGATTGAGAAATAGTTGTAGTGTCTGACATAGGTGTTGTGGAAGAAATCTTTGTACTCGGAGATGTGAATAGTGTCGTTGACAATGGAGACGTTATTTCTGCTGTTGAGACAGATTCAGTGTTCGAAGTTGTCGATTCTGAGATAATGGTGGATGGAGAAATAGTTGTCGTGTCTGAAATAGGTGCTGTCAAAGCAATCGGTGATGTTGGTGATGTGAATGATGTTGTTGACAATGGAGAAGTTGCACCTGATGTTGACATCGTTTCTATATTGGAAGTTCTTGCAGTTACTGATGTGAAAGGTGTTGTTGACAATGGAGATGTTGCGGCTGTTGAAATCGTTTCAGTACTTGAAGTTGTTGATTCTGAAGTAATGGTGGATGTGGAAATCGTGGCAGTGTCTGCTGTAGGTATTGTCGAAGAAAACGGCGCTGTTGGTGATGTTATTGATGTTGTCGACAATGGAGATGTCACTCCTGATGTTGCCACCGTTAGAATACTGGAAGTTGTTGCAGTCGCTGATGTAAATGGTGTTGTTGACAATGCAGAAGTTGCTGCTGCTGTTGAGACAGTTTCAGTGCTTGAAGTTGTCGATTATGAGGTAATAGTGGATGGAGAATTAGTTGTAGTGTCTGACATAAGTGTTGTGGAAGAAAACGTTGTAGCCGGAGATGTAAAAGGTATTGTTGACAATGGAGACGTTGTTGCTGCTGTTGAGACAGATTCAATGCTTGAAGTTGTCGATTCTGAAGTAATGGTGGATGGAGAAATAGTTGTAGTGTCTGAAATAGCTGTTGTCGAAGAAAACGGAGATGTCGCGCCTGATGTTGCCACCGTTAGGATACTGGAAGTTGTGGCAGTCGCTGATGTAAATGGTGTTGTTGACAATGCATAAGTTGCTGCTGTTGTTGAGACAGTTCCAGGGCTTGAAGTTGTCGATTCTGGGATAATGGTGGATGGAGAAATAGTTGCAGTGTCTGACATAGGTGTTGTGGAAGAAATCTTTGTACTCGGAGATGTGAATAGTGTCGTTGACAATGGAGACGTTATTTCTGCTGTTGAGACAGATTCAGTGTTCGAAGTTGTCGATTCTGAGATAATGGTGGATGGAGAAATAGTTGTCGTGTCTGAAATAGGTGCTGTCAAAGAAATCGGTGATGTTGGTGATGTGAATGATGTTGTTGACAATGGAGAAGTTGCACCTGATGTTGACATCGTTTCTATATTGGAAGTTCTTGCAGTCGCTGATGTGAAAGGTGTTGTTGACAATGGAGATGTTGCGGCTGTTGAAATCGTTTCAGTACTTGAAGTTGTTGCTTCTGAAGTAATGGTGGATGTGGAAATCGTGGCAGTGTCTGCTGTAGGTTTGTCGAAGAAAACGGCGCTGTTGGTGATGTTATTGATGTTGTCGACAATGGAGATGTCACTCCTGATGTTGCCACCGTTAGAATACTGGAAGTTGTTGCAGTCGCTGATGTAAATGGTGTTGTTGACAATGCAGAAGTTGCTGCTGCTGTTGAGACAGTTTCAGTGCTTGAAGTTGTCGATTCTGAGGTAATAGTGGATGGAGAATTAGTTGTAGTGTCTGACATAGGTGTTGTGGAAGAAAACGTTGTAGCCGGAGATGTAAAAGGTATTGTTGACAATGGAGACGTTGTTGCTGCTGTTGAGACAGATTCAATGCTTGAAGTTGTCGATTCTGAAGTAATGGTGGATGGAGAAATAGTTGTAGTGTCTGAAATAGCTGTTGTCGAAGAAAACGGAGATGTCGCTCCTGATGTTGCCACCGTTAGGATACTGGAAGTTGTGGCAGTCGCTGATGTAAATGGTGTTGTTGACAATGCATAAGTTGCTGCTGTTGTTGAGACAGTTTCAGGGCTTGAAGTTGTCGATTCTGGGGTAATGGTGGATGGAGAAATAGTTGCAGTGTCTGACATAGGTGTTGTGGAAGAAAACGTTTTAGTCTAAGATGTGAAAGGTATTGTTGAGAATGGCGACGTTGTTGCTGCTGTTGAGACAGATTCAGTGCTTGAAGTTGTCGATTCTGAGGTAATGGTGGATGGAGAAATAGTTGTAGTGTCTGACATAGGTGTTGTGGAAGAAAACGTTGTAGTAGGAGATGTAAATGGTGTTGTTGACAATGGAGACGTTGCTGCTGTTGAGACAGATTCAGTGCTTGAAGTTGTCGATTCTGAGGAAATGGTGGATGGAACATTAGTTGTAGTGTCTGACATAGGTGTTGTGGAAGAAAACGTTGTAGTAGGACATGTAAATGGTGTTGTGGACAATGGAGACGTTGTTGCTGCTGTTGAGACAGATTAGTGCTTGAAGTTGTCGATTCTGAGGTAATGGTGGATGGAGAAATAGTTGTAGTGTCTGAAATAGCTGTTGTCGAAGAAAACGAGATGTTGCTCATGATGTTGCCACCGTTAGGATACTGGATGTTGTTGCAGTCGCTGATGTAAATGATATTGTTGAAAATGGAGACGTTGTTGCTGTTGTTGAGACAGATCCAGTGCTTGAAGTTGTCGATTCTGAGGTAATGGTGGATGGAGAAATAGTTGTAGTGTCTGACATAGGTGTTGTGGAAGAAAACGTTGTAGTCGGAGATGTGAATGGTATTGTTGACAATGGAGACGTTATTTCTGCTGTTGAGACAGATTCAGTGTTCGAAGCTGTCGATTCTGAGATAATGGTGGATGGAGAAATAGTTGTCGTGTCTGAAATAGGTGCTGTCAAAGAAATCGGTGATGTTGGTGATGTGAATGATGTTGTTGACAATGGAGAAGTTGCACCTGATGTTGACATCGTTTCTATATTGGAAGTTCTTGCAGTCGCTGATGTGAAAGGTGTTGTTGACAATGGAGATGTTGCGGCTGTTGAAATCGTTTCAGTACTTGAAGTTGTTGCTTCTGAAGTAATGGTGGATGTGTAAATCGTGGCAGTGTCTGATGTAGGTGTTGTCGAAGAAAACGCGCTGTTGGTGATGTTATTGATGTTGTCGACAATGGAGATGTCGCTCCTGATGTTGCCACCGTTAGAATACTGGAAGTTGTTGCAGTCGCTGATGTAAATGGTGTTGTTGACAATGCAGAAGTTCTGCTGCTGTTGAGACAGTTTCAGTGCTTGAAGTTGTCGATTCTGAGGTAATGGTGGATGGAGAAATAGTTGTAGTGTCTGACATAGGTGTTGTGGAAGAAAACGTTGTAGTCGGAGATGTGAAAGGTATTGTTGACAATGGAGACGTTGTTGCTGCTGTTGAGACAGATTCAATGCTTGAAGTTGTCGATTCTGAGGTAATGGTGGATGGAGAATTAGCTGTAGTGTCTGACATAGGTGTTGTGGAAAAAAACGTTGTAGTAGGAGATGTAAATGGTGTTGTTGACAATGGAAACGTTGCTGCTGTTGAGACAGATTCAGTGCTTGAAGTTGTCGATTCTAGGTAATGGTGGATGGAGAAATAGTTGTAGTGTCTGAAATAGCTGTTGTCGAAGAAAACGAGATGGCGCTCCTGATGTTGCCACCGTTAGGATACTGGAAGTTGTTGCAGTCACTGATTAAATGATATTGTTGAAAATGGAGACGATGTTGCTGTTGTTGAGACAGATTCAGTGCTTGAAGTTGTCGATTCTGAGGTAATGGTGGATGGAGAAATAGTTGTAGTTTCTGACATAGGTGTTGTGGAAGAAAACGTTGTAGTCGGAGATGTGAAATGGTATTGTTGACAATGGAGACGTTGTTGCTGCTGTTGAGACAGATTCAGTGCTTGAAGTTGTCGATTCTGAGGTAATGGTGAATGTAGAAATAGTTGTAGTGTCTGACATAGGTGTTTTGGAAGAAAACGTTGGAGTCGGAGATGTGATGGTGTTGTTGACAATGGAGACGTTGTTTCTGCTGTTGAGACAGATTCAGTGCTTGAAGTTGTCGATTCTGAGGTAATGGTGGATGGAGAAATAGTTGTAGTGTCTGACATAGGTGTTGTGGAAGAAAACGTTGTAGTAGGAGATGTAAATGGTGTTGTTGACAATGGAGACGTTGTTGCAGCTGTTGAGACAGATTCAGTGCTTGAAGTTGTCGATTCTGAGGTAATGGTGGATGGAGATATAGTTGTAGTGTCTGAAATAGCCGTTGTCGAAGAAAAGGGAGATGTCGCTCCTGATGTTGCCAGCGTTAGGATACTGGAAGTTGTGGCAGTTGCTGATGTAAATGGTGTTGTTGACAATACAGAGTTGCTGCTGTTGTTGAGACAGTTTCAGTGCTTGAAGTTGTCGATTCTGAGGTAATGGTGGATGGAGAAATAGTTGCAGTGTCTGACATAGGTGTTGTGGAAGAAAACGTTTTAGTCGAAGATGTGAA